>LPNX010506926.1:481312-605704 GCA_001517045.1 Pseudotsuga menziesii | reverse complement strand
AATAGATCTAACACCATGATATATAGAATGCTTGTATTATTTACTTGTTGTTGAGGAAGTAATCTATCAATTCAAGCTGAAGATTGGAAAGCTCAATGGGGATCTACTTCAACCGTCCGGAAGAAGGTACGAGGTCTGATCATTTAGTGTTAGACATTTAATTTCTATTACATATTGGAAAGGATTGATTTCTGGAGTCAACCTATCTGTTGTGGTACCCCAATCCATAGGGATTTCTCTCTGTAACAGAATTGGTGACTTCGCTGGGGAGTTCCTAGTAGTTTTCCTTTGGGGGTTGTTTTATCGGCATTCAATGAATTTGAATTGCTCTTTCTCTCTTGTTTCTGTGTCAATTATGGGGGCATGTATTCCTGGTAGTGTCTGATTGGTGTGAAGTTTGTCTCAGACTGTCTGTTTGCCTTGATTTTATGCACCTTTCTTCCTATATGCGCGATTTTAACTCAAAGTCGTGTATACAAGCGGGTTTCTCTGCGATTTTCGCGTATACACGTGGGTTTACTGCGAACAGTCACGTATGCCCTTGATTTTGTCTTTTTGTGGAAGTTAATTGGTTGCTGGGTGAATTTTGATATTTGCTGAGTCTCCTTTATCACTGTCTGAGTCTGTTTAGACCTCTATTTCTGACTAGAAACGTTTTTTTTCAGGCTAAATTTTTTTTTAAGAAGGTTCTTGTCATGGCATTTTTTATTTTTTGTTTGAGATTAGTGCATTAGAGTTATTTTACCTTAGTGCTTTGCTTGAGTGTTGTTTGTGTGTACTTGCAGAGTCTAGGGGTCGTAGAATCATTCTTTTGCTTTTTGCATCTCATTTTATTTCAAAAAATCCAAAAGCATTTGCTTATCATCATGCATTGCATTTTGCATCTTTGCATTGTACTTGCACTAGATTTTCTTTGGAGTACTAGTTAGGACTTCATATAGGAAAAATTTGCATTCATCATTTGAAGAAAAATTGTGCATTTCACGTAGTAGCATACCCCGTTTTCATGGACACAATGCATTTGCATTGATTGTTAGGTGTGCATTTTACTTCGTGTTGCTTCATAACATCATTAGTTGCACGGTCATATCCCTTTTTTGAGTAATAAAGCCAATTAAAATCAACGCTAAAGTAAAATGAATTACACTCTTTTCTTTTCTAGGGTGCACCAACAAGCTTAGGTTTTAGGATCTTGGAATAGTTCATTGTAAGTTAATTCTCCAAGATCACTAAACAACAACATATATGTGTCTGTCTAGGTGAGTGTGTGAAATCCTTGGTATAACCAATGTTTCTCAGGATCCTCCTCTCAAAAGGGAGTTAAGCACGAGGCAGTGTGAGCGGTTATTGATTAGGATGACCCCTCGTCATAACTGAGTAGCACCGAAGATATTTCCAGGATTGTATTCGTATCTGGGGGCTCTTTCGAGAGTTGCGGGCTTTGCTTCCCTGCCCATACGGTCAATCCCGCCTGCGACTGTCCACCTGAGCATTGATTATATTGAGGTGACCTTAGTGGCCTTACTTAAGATATTGAGGGGGGTACTTTGTAGGGGTTATTCTACAGGTATCTCGGCCAGGTTGGGGTCAGACAGCACAGTCGCTTTACACATTGAAGCTGAGGGCCACAATAATTGGTTACGTACCTCTGCTTGTTGTGTATGGGAGTCTCAAGCGTCTCCTAGGCGAGACATACCTGCTTCATTCGGGAGCTCATTTATCCAGCCCTTGTTTTCCTGCATTTGGCTTTAGATTTTATTAGTGATTGCTCTATGCATGATAGCTGGCCTAGGGTTTACGTAAATAGAGATTCTTTTCTATTTTTTAGGTCATTGTGGATTCGGGTGCGGTTCCTCGTTGTTCTCTTCATTTAGCAGGGCTTCTGCCTTCTACTTCTCCTCCTCCTTTGGGAGAGAGACCTAGACAGTCCAGGTGGACTATTTCACACATTGATTCACACACCATGGAAGACCATTTAGAGGATATTCCTGAACCACCTCCTCCCATTTGTGTAGATGATGGGGAGTTTACTCCTACTTACGATCCTTCACCCAACTTAGCTGAGTTAGGTCTTGTGATTTCTGAGATAGGAACCATGTACGATAGACCTACTCACTCTAGGGTTGATTCCCCATTGATGCATTACTGGTATGGAATGCTGGAGGACATCGAGACTCATTTTGAACCTGCCAGCACTAGCTACGGTAGTTATGCTATGTCTGTTTTCCCTACACATGATTTGGCATTTCATGCTGAATCCGACTTTGAGCCTAACACTATGCCTAGGGGCACTCTCATTCCTTATCATGCGGAGAGGTTTGGGAGCACTAGTCACATTGCACCTTCCATCCCAGTGGTGGAAGTTACATCACATATTCCTCCTAGGTCTAGGGTTAGCGATCCGATTAGGATACTAGATCCGAGATGAGTGATGATAGGCGGTAGTACGTACATTATTACTCAGATTCCTTTGTCCTCAGTCCCTAGTTCTTCAAATGTACATCCTCCACCTTATTCGCGTGGTCCTTCGAGCCGGCACATGGCTACGAGTCAGGTCCATACTGCGGTTACTAGACTGATTGTGTCTCAGGTTTACATACCACCCATTGCTTCAGGAGGCTATGTTCATACTTCTAGAGGTCATGTTACTACTTCTGGGGTGTATATCCCTACTTCCGGTATGTATATCCCTACTTCCGGAGTGTATCTTCCTACCTACGGAGTGTCTCATGGGGCATCACATGCGATGACTTATGGACCCTATTATGGGACATAGTATGGACAAGGTTCTTCACCTTATGGAGGTGGGTATCAACAACCTGCTTACTCTCCTAATTACGGCTTTGTAGCTCCTACTAGTCAGGGTCCACTGCACTATGATGCTTCCACGCCACCCTATACGGGTCATATGGGAGGATGACACTATGGCCAAGGTCATGGTGGTAATCAACCCTATATGAATCAAGGAGTGGTCCATCGACCTCATCATCCTAGGCTCCCTTTCCTCACGATGCTCAATCTTCCTAACTCATCAAGATTGACGAACGATCCTGTGGCTCATGACCCGGCTTGGCCCGCTGTCCCTACCAAACTTCCTTCGAACATACCTAAGTTCGAGGGAAAACCGGGAGAGGATCTAAGCGAACACGTTACTACGTTTCACCTATGGTGCTCTTCGAATTCCTTACATCGGGACTCAATCCGTTTGAGACTATTTCAACGCACCCTTACAGGGCCTACCGCGAAGTGGTATATAGAGTTACATAGGGGAGCTTTCACTTTGATCGACGACCTTGAGATGACTTTTCTTAATCACTTCTAGATACTAGTGCGTTATGACATTGGTACTAAACTCTTGTCGACATTTTAGCAAGATAAAGCCACACATATCTCTGATCATATTCAAGAGTGGCATAGACGGAAGAGGTTAATTAAAGCTTTTATACCGCCAGAATTCCTCCTTGAGTGGTTCCTCAAGTCGTTATTTCCGTATATAGCGAAGGATGTTTCCACATCTGGAGTTCAGAATGAGGAACAAGTCATTTTTAGGGCTCAGGAAATGGATATGACTTATGCTCAGTCCAGTTTGTTGTATGAGATTATTCCCAATGCTCCTCATTCCAGTTTCGATCCCAAAGTCAAACCCATACCACATGTCGATGGCATTGTGGGTTGTGCAAGTATGAAACCTGTGGATTCAGTTGCAAAACAAGTTAGTCAATTTTCAATCAACCAATCTGCTTCGGGACAAGATATGGCTTCATCTCAACCCACCCAAACCACGAGTGTACTTTCTGTGCAATTGTCGGACCAGAAGGGTAACCAGCAGCCCGGACGAAATAGAAAAAAGGGTAAAAATAATTGAAAGGGTGGGAATAAGAATGAGAATGCTAACAATAATGAAAAGAACGACCAAAATGCTGGGGGGACAAGCAAGATAAACGTAAGGTTAAGTTCCCTTGCAAGTTATGTAAGGACAATCACCTCACTTACTTGTGCCCTTGTATTGAAGAAGCTTTGAGATTCTTGGCACAGGGCCCAGCTATGCTAACTAACCCTTTACCACATAATCAAAATATGAACTCAAATTCCCATGACTAGTCTGGTGATGATGATCCATCGGAGGGTAGTGGTCATGGGTGCATTAACATGGTCCATGCTACGAAAGTTGTGACCCATGCGAAAGATTATGGTTCGTCACAACCCAGCCCAGGCAAAGAGCCTGATCCACCAGGGTCCCCTTTGCACATTGAGAAACCTATGGATAAACCTGAGGCTACACCTCCCATTCCTAAGGGAGTCCTTAAGCATTCAGGGCATAATCCAAATGCCTGAGCCACCCAGAATTATTCAGTTGTCGAGGATTTGGGCCACACTCCTTATGCGATGTCTGCATTGGAAGTGCTTCAAAGTTGTCCTTCACAAAGGAAGGCGTTGCTTTCTACCCTTGGTGTGAATGATGATGATTCTTCCTCTGTGATCAAATTTGAAACCGCAGGACTTCAGCCTCACTTGCCCTACTATGTGTCTCTTTTGGTTCACGTAGAATGTCTTAATATCATCGTCAAGCGCACTGTGATTGACGAGGGCGTTGTTGTTTCTATGATGTCTTTATCCTGTTGGAAGGGTCTGGGTTCTCCTGAGCTGTCTAAATCAGCGACTATGTTAACTACTTTTGATGGGAGATCTTTTAGACCGCACAGCATCCTTCCTTCCCTTAAAGCCCGTCTGGGAGGGAAGACCATGTTGATAGAGGTCGAGGTGGTTGATGCACCCCTTGACTATAATCTCTTGCTGGGTAAGAACTGGATGTACAGTATGCAATCCGTTGCTTCTTCCTTGTTCCACGTTGTATGCTTTCCAAATAACGGGAAGATCATAACGATTGATCAGACGAAATTCAAGAATCTGTCTGTTACCGCATCTTGGGGAGCTTCGATCCTGATCGTTAAGCACTCTTAGCCGGCAACTAGGAGTGTAGGTGTAGGCATGTATCCATCCCTCTTGGGAAGCTTTAGCTGTCCTACACCGATCCTCATGATAGGAACTAGTTTCAATGAGGCTTCGACATCTACAACATCAGTGTCTTTTCGCACGAGTCATATGGAAGATCCTTGGATTCTTCCTACACCGAGTACTTCTAGTGAGCCCATCGAGATGAACGTGTCATTTCCTACAACTATGATAGCTTATCCATCTAATCTCAAGTGTGTTGCAGAGCCTAGTCCTTCCTCTTCGTGGATAGAGGAGGAGGACCCTTATGTGCTGTCGGCATGGGCAGTACATTCTTCTCATGCACATGACTACCTTGATATGGTTTTCCCTTCAGATGAAGTGATTATTGAGGCTATGTCGGGAGTTGAGCCATCGTGGGAGGAGCTTCAACATAGATCATACGTTCTTCCAGAGCTTGACCATTTGGAGCGTGAGGGTTTTAGGGCAGTTCTTAGTCAGAGAGGTGGTAGTCCTGTGGTTCCATTAAGCTCTCCTGGTCTGATGGTTGATGGAAACATGGCAAACATATCTACAATGATTCCTATCAACATCTCTCGCAATCCTGGCATAATAGAGAATGTCTATATTGGGGTAGAATGTTCCCATGCTAAGATTCTGGAATACACCAAGCTATTTAAGGAATTCCGTGATATTTTTGCTTGGTCTTACGACAAGATGCCCGGTATTGACCCTCGTATTATTGAGCATGAGATTAAGACTTACCCCAACGCTAAGCCTATTCGACAACGTTTACGTGCAGTGAATCCTAGGAAAGCACCCGCGATTAAGGCAGAGATAGAGAAGTTGTTGAAAGTTGGTTTCATCTATCCCGTTCCCTTGACAGAGTGGGTTCAAACCCTGTTCCGCTGTATAAGAAGTAGGGAGCGATCCACATATGCACTGATTTCCGTGATTTGAATCGTGCCTGTCCTAAGGACAACTTCCCCACACCATTTATAGATCATATTTTGGATGAGTGTGGAGGTAGCGAGGTGTTCTCCTTTATGGACGGCTTTTCCGGATATAATCAGATACAGATTAAACCTGAGGACCAACATAAGACTGCATTTATTTGTCCTTGGGGAACATTTCCATATCAGAAAATGCCTTTCGGCCTTAAAAAAGCCGGAGCTACATTTCAGCGGGAAATGACCTTGATTTTCCATAATCTCAAGTCAATTATCAAGGTATTTTTGGATTACCTTGCTGCTCATTCTCGTATGAGAATGCGTCATCCCTATCACTTGAGATTGGTATTCGAAAGATGTCGGCACTATTCGGTTAGAATAAATCCTCATAAGTGCATCTTTTGTGTGAAATCAGGGCATTTGTTAGGATTCAACATTTCTAAAGAGGGTATAAGATTCAACCCTTTGAAGGTTGAGGCAATACTTCAGTTGTCTCCCTCGAAGAATATTCATGATCTTTAGTGTTTGCAAGGCATGGCAAACTTCTTACGAAGATTTGTTGTCAACTTTGCCAATTTGACTAGAGGCTTCATGCATCTCTTGAAAGGACACCCCCTTTTATTAGAATGAGCGAGCCCAAGAGTCCTTCGATGCACTCAAGAGAGCCCTAGCATCGGCCCCGGTGATTAGTCCTCCAGATTATAACCACAATTTTCTATTATATGTGGCCGCATCCTTGGAGACAATTGGTATGGTTTTGGTTCAAGAGGATGAGGAGCTCCAAGAGCATGTCATATATTGTTTGAGCTGAAACCTTATTGACGTAGAGATTCATTATTCTCATGTCGAGAAGCTTTCTTTAGCTACCGTACATGCGGTTTAGCAGTTGAGACATTATATTCTCCTTCGCTAGACCTTGGTTGTAGCCCATGTCAATCCGTTTCAATTCATCCTCACCCGAAGGATGATTGGGGGAAAATATAATAAATGGATTGTCATTCTACAAGAATTCGATCTCGAGTTTGTTTCGGCAAAGTCAAAGAAGTATTTAATTTTTGCAGAGCTTATATCGTATTTCTCGAGTGAGGCCGAGGAGTTGGTTTGTGAAGATATGTTTTTCGATGAAAACATCTTCTTAATCTCAACATTAGACCCATGGTATGGGGATATCATAATATATTTACAAACACTAAAGACCCCTACTCACCTCTCACGAGATGAACGACAACGATTACGTCACGTCTCTAAGAACTACCTCATAGTGGACAATACTTTGTAACGCCGTGGGGTAGATTCCATTTTACGGCATTGTTTAACTCATGAAGAGGCTGAGGTAGTGTTGAATGATTTCCATGGAGGGGCGTGTGGTGGTCATTTATCTGGGCTTTCTACAGCTCAAAATATTTTAAGAGCGGGTTATTTCTGGCCATCGATATTTAAGGATCGTGTTGATGCGGTCATGAGGTTCCACCCTTGCCAGGTGTTTGCACGTAATATGCACTTGAAACCCACCCTGTTATATCCCATTATCACCGCTGGTCCCTTCACTAAGTGGGGGCTCGATTTTATGGATTGCAACCCAGCTTCGGCTAGGGGGCACCATCACATTATAGTGGCTGTTGATTATTTCATGAAATGGGTTGAGGCTATGCCTACAGTAAAATCCGACAGTGAGATAGTCGCTCACTTTGTGTTCAACCAAATTATTACTCGGTTCGGGATTCTGAAAGAGCTTGTCACTAACCATGGCTCTCACTTTCAGAACCGTATGATGGAAGAGTTGGCATCCAAGTTAGGGTATAAGAAAGAGCATTCCTCTTCTTACTACCCCCAAGTGAATGGACAGGTAGAGGTAGTGAATAAATCACTCAAATCCATTCTCCAATGAACCATCGCACAAAGCAAGAACAATTGGCACATTATGTTATATCCTGCTTTGTGGGCATATCGAACCGCTGTTAAGACTACCACTGGTTTTTCTCCATATCAGCTTGTACATGGAGTTGATTCGATATTGACGGTTGAATGCAAAATTCCTTCATTGAGGCTAGCTATAGAACTCTTACCGGACACTTCCCCATTGGAGGAGCGTTTGATTCAACTTGAGCAACTTGATGAGCAGCGTCGGGATGCCTTGGTGGCTCTAGAAGTCAATAAACATCACGTTAAGGTCTAGTACGATAAGTATGTCCATCCAAGGGCATTTAGTGAAGGAGACTTGGTCCTTTTGTGGGATCAACCGAAAGAACCCTTGGGGGCAGGGAAATTTAATCCTATGTGGCATGGTCCTTACGTGGTCAAGCGTGAGTTAGAGAAGGGTGCATATGAGTTAGTGGATTACGAAGGAACGGCCTTGGCGAAGCCTAGAAATGGGATCTATCTCAAGAAATACTATGCATGATCTTCAGCCAAGGCTACTTATTGTATATTATTGTACAGATTTGCATAGTTAGGTCTTTGTCTTATCGTGATCAGATATGTGATTAGTTTCTGTTTCTTTTGGCAGATGTCAATGGAATCTTCCACCTACATAGGATTCACAGATGGTGCAAGCCGTCACACTCAACACTCAGCCTCTACTGCTTGGGTGATTTATACTCCTATGGGTCAGGTACTATCTTCAGGAGGCGTATGTCTACGGCCATATTCCAACAATGTTGCTGAATACAGTGCCATTATCGAGCTTCTACGAGATGCCATTTTACATGGCATTTTGTCTCTTGAGGTACGTCTTGATTCGGAGTTAGTAGTGTCATAGATCAATGGTTTGTACCATGTTAGAGATCTGATGTTATTGAGAAGATTCTTGTGTGTGATATTGTTAGAATGGAAATTTGACAATATAACATATATACACATTCCAAGAAATAATAATCAAGTTGCTGACTCATATGCTAACTACGTGTTAGATTGGCATTTTTTTCATTCACAATAAATTAATCACAAACACAATTTTTACACATGTAAATAAATAAATCGATCACCATAAAACTTTTTATATATACATCAAAAATGTGATAATACATAGTGTCATGATACAAAATTGGGGCTTTCAAGCCACCATCATATAATACACAGTCGTACAAAATGTATACACTCCCAGGTGTCTAACCCTGTGGAGGAGGAGGAGGGTTGTGATCATGGAAGGTCACTACGGCTCTAGCTAGCTGTCGGAATAAATGCACCCATGTGCATGGTACACCCACCACCTGCCACTGCATAGCCTCAGGCAAGTCCTCGACTTGCGCCATGGGAACTCTATGTGTCAATCTCACAAAGTTGGTATGAATGCTCTGGAGCGTTCGCTCCGCATCCACACCCGTGATGTCATCTCCTCTACCCCTCCGTCTATGATGAGGGAAGCCCTCTGGCCACCGTGGTCCCACATCTGCACACAAATGGTATATGTCACTATGTATCATCACCCAAAAATATGTCTTTTTGGTTCCATATAATCAAGAAAATACAAAAAAAAAAATAACTCAAAATTTAAAAAGAGAGGGTCGAGATTCGTTACCTATATCGCCATATGCCGATCCTGGTGGTAACGGCATGTTCGATTCCCCCCGGAAATCTATCCCTGTGTAGGGGTAGTCATCGATGGCAACTATTTATCGTCGCCACCATGGAAAGAAGTCAGCTGGATATGGGTTGGCCACCCTACCACCCCCTAGTCTGCACATAGCATCTGCCCAACGCCGTTGGGCCAGATCTTGAAGCCCGTGAAGAGGAATGTCCACTCTGGGGCTCAATCCTGGAACACGCTCGAAGAAAAACATGCTCAAAATACTGTTGAACCTGAAGTTCCGCACCCTGCCTACCTTACACTCACTGAGCTAACATTTCATGTTGCTTAGTAGTGTAGTGCTCTAGTCATAGATCGTGGGTCTCATGCACTCCACAGCATAGAACATCAGAGGCCTCGAGGCCTGGTGGAGTGATTCCAAGCTTGCTATCCTACCTAGTGTCAACAATATGGCCTTTAGGGCCAGCACCTGTATAGCGTTGGTAGGGACCTGGCTCCCCACCTTCTATGTGTCTGGATAACAATACACTGCAATGTACTCTTCGATGGTCAAGCCACCTCCTGGCCCACCACGAGAACGAAGGTTCACCACTTCCCCTCCTCTAGAAAGCCCAGCAATAAAGTATATGTCCTCCACCTCTATGGTGAGGGACATCCCATCTATATGGAAGGACTTCGAGTTTGGAACCCAGTAATCCACCAGCATCTATAATAGTCTTGGTTTTTCCCTCAAACCACCAAGACACCAAAACTTGTAGAGTCTGCATGCACGTAGAGCTTGTTGAGCCATTAAGTCGGCCCTTACTACTTCCTCTACTTCACCATGCTCACGCTCTCTCCACTCTAGGACCATCCTGCACAAGAAATTGCAAATTTTCCCATTAGTTGATTGAAAAAACCATATGCGCAGCCTCATACATGACTGTTTTCAAAACAGCCGTGTATTTATGCGGGTTTGAGGGCATTTTTTGCGTATGTCCATCCCTATACATGAAAAAAACCTTGATTTCCGCGTGGGCCGTAGCGCTCATTTTGGGTTGGCCTAAAAACCTTATTTGACCATGAAAATTCATAAAAATTGTATCAAAATGCAAGAGGAGAGCATGAGTAAATACCTAGAAGAAATGGTAGTGGATTCCACCGACTGGATCTCCAGGAATTCACTGTTGAAAATCAGAGCTCAAATGGGTAAAAGTTTCAAATGATTTATAATATTTTGAATTGTTTACAATCTATAGAAATTTTTCAAATATTTGAAATTTTTTACCCCATTTCCTATAGTTTCGACATTTTCTAACCATTTTGGACCATTTTGACATAATTTGTGATGTATAAGACCTTTTTCAGTGCCGTTTCAGTCATTGGATTGACCCGTTCGTGCCGATCTCAGGTATCATGTCTAAACTGGCATATAGGTTAGGCTTCATCACCGTTTGCATTTTGCATAACCTTATGACCATCTCATCATGACCTTAGGTACGAACCCACTCTATTATGTCATGGAACCTTCTTGTTGCTTTAGAAGTTGTATGATATGAGTGGTAGAGCTTTACCTTACATGGTTACCCTAGTTAGCGCCCTATTTACAATTGGTGCCCATGCTAAAGTTTTCTCCTTTAGGGTGTGGGAGTCCGTTGTATAGTACTGCCATGACATTTTTCAAGAGCCTCATACTCCTCTTGATCTTTTGCTAGCCTATTTCCCTCAAGACTCCCTCATGTCAAGTTGTGAATGCATTATCATGAGCTTTTCCTGCCTTATTGAGCTTTATGTCGGCTCCCCTGACATTTCGTTTCAGCCATATGGCCCGAGCTTGTCTCATGTCTAGCCATGTAGAGCCATTTTTCTATCCTTCGCAGCTTGATTCCCTTTTTACTGGGAAGGGATTTTCCCCCGAGTGTCGGTATCCTACACATGTATCCTTGCATTGAGCATAGGTATGTTCCACTGCTTAGAACTATTTTGTTTTCCCTTATGACACTCGTATCCTCCTAGTATGTAACTTTAAAGCTATTTTATTCTTTTTTCAAGCTTTTTAAATAATTGAAAAAGTCCAAAAAAATTAAAAAACCAAAAATCCAGACAAGGAAATATGTTATCTGTGGCAGCTGTCGAGTCGTTTCGCCTTCGAACAGAGCACTGTATATCACATCCATTGGTTGGGTTATAGTTTGACTTTAGGAGCTGTACTTGTTTATTTGAGTTTATCTCCACCGACTGGTTAAGCTTCCAGTCACTATGGAGCCTCTGTTGATGCCTCTTGTGTCGCAGAGATGTTCCATTTTATATATATCGGGTCTATGCTGCCTTCATTCAGTCACCATATGTCGTTATGCTCTTGTTCGAAGGAAGTTGAAGCCTGATTCGGCCATTTCTCATTTCTCTTGACTTTGCATGTCGGTTGTTCTCAGTACAGTTACTGGTTCATGCACCTTATGATCGAGTCCTTCCACATTATATAGATTTGCTGAGTACCTCGTGTTGGATGATGGGGGATGCCTTAATTCCCTCCTTCCAGCGGATTTCATCCCATCGACTTCAGATCATTTATTCTTGGATTGGAATCTAGAGTCATTCTGAGTGCCTTGAGACTTGCAGTCATCAATGGTAGGTTCTCTCGCCATCGATAGTTTTTGGGAATACATCAATGTCCCCTAATCGATGGATCCTCTCAAGTGTTCAACCTCAACAAATTTATTCACACTTGTTAGTTTGCACTCTAGTACCTTGATTCCCATTTTCATTATTGGTGGGTGATCTCGCGTCTGTTAACGGTATACATTAATGACCGGTAATCAGATGATGGACTACTATGTTCGACCTCGACACCTCTATTCGCATAGTAGGACATGTACTCGTAGCAGTTTGTGTAGAAGACTTTCCAGATTGGTGGCATTTCTTATATGCTACCTCCTTGATCGTGACAGTATATGTCAAATATTTCCAGCCACTATGGAGATCTTCATCTGTTATATCTTCAGTCATTATGGAGATCATGGTCCTTTGTATATCTTCATCATGGAGATTCTGATCTATGTATATTGTACATGGCTATGACCACATATGTGATATCATGTATCATGCCTATTCATGGCCATTGTACTCTTATGTATCCGGGACTGCTATATGTATTTGCAGTTATATGCAGAGTTGAATTAGTGTACTATGCTAATTGGGTGGCTGGTCTTCCATTTGGGATCCTTCATCACTCCACTTATGGGATGGAATTATAATGTATTTCGGCCATCGTATGACCTCTCTGACCTCACACATTAGGGGGCATTTGTTATAGCTGATTTCACCACTCCAGGTGAACCACACTTTGTATGGCCTTCCCCTGTCCTGCTGCAGACTCCTTAGACCCCATGGACCATTTTTTGTCCTTTTATGTTTCCTTGATCATCCCTAAAAACATATGAAAAATGATACACGTGAATTTTAAAGCTATAAGCACGTATATACGTGGGTTTGACCACTAAAACCGTGTACATCGGGATGTGTGCATAATCCAAATCCTTTTGGAGTTTTCCTTGACATGGATCTGACTCATTTGACTCCTGGCCTTCCCTATGCCTTGAGGTCACTCGGATTCAACCTTTCATTACCCCTTTGAAAGCTATATAAGGAACCCCTTGGTACATTGAAGGAAAGAGGGAGAGAGAATTGAGAGCAAAGAAACTATAGTCCATTGTTGCTGGAACTTATGCTTGAGTCTGCATCCCTTTGTCCCTTGGAGCACTAGTGTGTTCTTCCCAAGCTTACCTTTTGCTTGTGAGCTTGCTATCGAGAGATGGAGGATTGAGGTGGTGGAGGCCCAAGTGGGGGATTCTGTTTCTCTGGTTTGCAGACTTGCCGTCAGAGGTTGTATCTTGTAATCTCTGATTTATATTAATAGAAATATCTTTTCCTGTCCAATAATGTGTGTTTGAATGAATATTTTATCTATGGGATTATGTCAAATGCTTATACATTATTGATTATATATGCTAGAATAGATCTAACACCATGATATATAGAATGCTTGTATTGTTTGCTTGTTGTTGAGGAAGTAATCTATCAATTCAAGCTGAAGATTGGAAAGCTCAACGGGGATCTACTTCAACCGTCTGGAATAAGGTACGAGGTCTGATCCTTTAGTGTTAGACATTTAATTTCTATTGCATATTGGAAAGGATTGATTTCTAGAGTCAAGCTATCTGTTGTGGTACCCCAAGCCATAGGAATTTCTCTCCGTAACACTCGGGGGTGGTAGTGTTGCTAAGGGATTGATGAGCATGCTGGCCTATGGTTGCGTGGAACATTGCAGCAACATAGCTGGTTGCGAGACAAGATATTTATAAGATAAGCATTCTTGTCCATTTTTCTTCTACATTTATGTTTACTGTCTATTGTCTAATAAATCATGATGAACATGTTGATGCCTAAATGAATGTATGTGGTCTCGGCTGTGCATATGAATGACCAGACATCTTAGTATGTTTTATGTTTGAGCATTTTATTTTAGTTTATATGCATGTTCATGTTCATGGGGCTATTTTCCCAGAGGTTTTTGATGGTTGGTAGTGTCCTCTTCCCCGATCGGAGGATCGAGGACGTTACAGTGTGGTATTAGAGCTGCAGGTTGCAGCATAGGCCTGAATGGTCCATGAAACATCAGCTAGCAGAGGCAAGTTACCTTCTGCCCAGCAAAGATCAGAAAACTTCCCCAAAAATTGCCTTAAGTGCCTGAATCGTCAGCTCATCAGAAGACTAAGTAGGAAACTCTTCCGATGCAGTGGATCATCTAGTCAGAATGTCACCCGACGGAGGAAGAAATTGAGAAATTTCTATAAGTGTTCGTAGGCCATCGATGAAAGTTAGAGGATGTGGGAGGGACAGTTTCGGTGGAGATGGACCAAAGACTGCTAAAATGATGGCTCCATTTAGTTAAAAGAACATCCGATGATTGACTGTCATTGATCGGCGGAAGTTAGTCGATTGGTTCAGCGACAAATAGTGGAAAGAAGAGCCGACAAAGCGACAGAGAGGAAACTTCCATTGGAAGCCATCAGCAGAAGATCGTCAAAATGGTGGCGCAATTTAGTGGATGGAGTACCCATAGTTTTTATAGATATTAGTAGATTGATCGGTGAAATTTAGAGGATGTGAGCACCAAAACGTCGGCAAAAAAGACAAGATGCTAGTTGGTGAAGCCGTCGACAGTGGTGGTGGAAAGAAGGATAAAAAAGAAATTATTCTCGAAAAATTTTCTAAGTCGTGAAATCATCGTTGATCGGCGATGATTAGAGGATTGAATCACCGATGATTCATCGATGAGGTCGTCGAAATGTCATCATCGTCGGCGAAATTTAGTTCTTTGGGGAGCCGATGCGGCGGAAGACTAAGAAGAAAATTCTGAAAATTTTCTAAGTCACAAGACCATCGGTGATCAGAAAAGTTTAGCTGATTGGATCGCCGATGACTAGAAGATGGGATCGCCGACAAATAGAGGATGAAGTTGCCAAAGACTAGTGAAGTGGATTGGCTATTATTAGTTGAAGGAAGAGCTGCAGTTTCGGCGGAGATCTTCCAAAGACCGTCGAAACGTCAGTGAAGCCTAGTTCTTTGAGGAGCCGATGCAAAGAGGGAGAATTTTCCAAAATTTCATCTAAGTGAAGAAAACATCGGAAAATTTTAGACGATGAGATTATCGATGGATGTCATCAAGAAATGTTAGAAGACCGGACCACCGATGAACATCGAAAAATTCTAGCTATTTGTGCATCCGTCGTTGTGGCTGTCAAATGAACTATCCTTCCAATGGTTAGTGCTTCCGACAGCCGATGAAGGGTCCACAGAACCTGCAGTCAGTTTGCTATCTGCCATTGCGGTAGTCTAAGACATTATCCACCCAATGCCGTAGTTGTTAGGTGCTCCAACCGCCAATGCCACAGTGGTTAGTTGCTTTGACCGTCGATGCTGTAGTGGATAGAACTTCTGATAGCTGATGGAGTATTAGGGTTTGCGGAACCCACAATGGGATCATTTCCACCATTGCGGCCGCCTAAGAGACTATCCATCCAATGAATAATGGTTTCGATCGCCGATGTTGTAGTGATCAATGTTTCTGATTGCCGATATGCAACAGACCTTGGCATCGTCGATAGCAAACTGGAAGGCTTACATTGGAAAACTATAGTCGATGGAACCGCCGACACAGTGAAAGATGTTAGTTGTTAGGGCCACCGATGAACGCCGGAGGAAATTGTTGATTTGATCGTCGAAGTGTCAGAAATTTAGTTGGAAAGAGATCTGATTGGGAAAAAGAAATTTTGAGTTTTTTCCAGAGGGATTTCTCCACGATTTTTAACTGTCTCTCAATAGTCTTTCAGTAGTTTCAGGGCTGAAAAGGAGAAGGAATTCTAGGTGGCTGAAGTTAGCAATTCATACCAAAATACAGTTGTGTATTTTGCCTAAATTTGATGAAAATCATCATTTTAGAAGTGGTGTGGTTTTCACACCCGAGGTCAGAATGAAGCATGGGGATAGGCGTTGGAAATATTATCCAGCAGGGAACAAGGAGGAGTCACCAGAATTCTAATGTGGAGTAGAAAGGTACTAGTGGTTGCTTGGAAAGTGTGTTGCTGTCAATATGGACAATCCGGGAATTGCATGCCTAGAGGTAGCAAGACCATGAAGTCAAACCAGTTATTGTGTGGAAGAGGAGTTCCATGCAAGGATGAGGGACTTGAAAAGGGAAATTTCCTTAAACCCTGTCTTTCTAATTATAATTACATTTTATAATTTTTGTACATAAAATGTATGAGGATATGCCTTGCATGCATAGGATATTACATGTTGGTAAGAGCAGTGAGAATTATACGTTTCTAATGAACCACTAATGGTAAATATTGCATTGGTGTTGGCATTAGTGGAAAAACCAATGACAACCTGGGCATGGCTGAATATGTTGCTGATGCTGATGAATGTGACCAGCAACCCTATGAAGAAATGGGTAAGGAAACAAATCCAGGATCAAAAGTTGGTGAGCAACTTCTGCAATCTCCTGTAAGAGACCAACCAAATTGGTAATGTCAAGGGTGTAAGTAGGACCCATGAAGGTAAGGGTTTAATTATGACAAATGCATGGAGTGGTAAAAGCAAGAGATCTCATACCATGTACTGTTATGAGCTTAGTAGCCCAAAGAAAGTAAGTACTGATGGTCTTGATTATAGTAATGCATCCTATATGAAGTAGTCATGGTTAAGCCATGCATGGTATGTTTGAATCCATAGTATTCCTAAATCAATGCAAGGTAGAATTGAGTGGATATGCATTAAAATATTCTATAAATATTGTAGTTATGCATTGAATGGATGCATATGAAAAGTATGAGTAAATGTTGTAGATATGCATACATAAGTATGGGTGCAAATGTTGTGATGCATTGCATGAATGCATCGAGATAGTGCATGTGTCATTATGAATAACTAATGGCTGAAATGATGAATTGATGATAATTCTAGAACCATTTCAAGAGTTGTTATGAATGCAGGATAGTAAGTGCATGAAGAGGGTAGTCATGATCGATTGGCTACTAGAAATGCTCCATGGAAGGGCAAGGTGGTACAATGATACGCTTGTGAAGTAAGGAGTATCTAAACAATTCATTTCAATTGCATAAATGATGTGACTATACCTTGTAATTTTAGTATGATAATGACTACGTGAAGTACATGAGTTTTGGTAGTATTGATGTGCTAACAGCTAGAAGTATTTGAATTCTATAATTCTGAAAATGATTCAGTGATTGTTGCAGCAATGGAAAAATTTATATGCATCAAGACTTACCAAGTGTGTGGCTGATTGAAGTTCAGATTTCAAGTAGATTGTTTGGGGCATGGAAAAGTGGGTAAGACCATGACAAAGACTGGAATCTGCCAGAATTGTGTCAGGAGGACGCATTGGGTACACATTGCAGGAAGACCATGTGTGATGGCCTGAAGGAGCCAAACTTTATGGGGAGGTTCTCCCCTATATTGGAAATGGGTTTCAGGTGAAACTCCATTGGACATTTTGGAAATGTATCATCTGCACTACATGTTTGGTAAGCAACATGAGTGAGATGGTATAGATTATGTCGGTAAGACATGTGTGGATATGAAATGTAAAAAGGATTTGGGATGGAAAACCGAAGGACTGTCAACTCAGAGAAGGGAGCCCCCATTCCTCCTTAACAAAGGAATACTGCCTCGGCAAATGGATAAGTGTTATGTGACCCTAGCTAAGAATATGCATGTCAAATTGTTAAATTTGAAATGCAGAGCATGTTTTGATTTTATTTCCATTATGGCATATTTCTTGAGTATGAATAGGGCCTACATGGCACACATCGGAAAGGGGTGCACACTTTCCTGATGTCGGATCATGAAAGGGTTTTCAATATTGATTACACCCTAGGGAGTGGAGGCACTCCTGGTGTCTCAATACTTGATAGCGAATGATGTAAAATATGATTATAGTTTTAGAGAAATAACATTGATGAGTTTTCTTATATTGCTTATGTTGTCAGGCTAAATAAATGCAGTCTGGTGTTGCACACTGAATGGACAATGGCTTGGGCTCATCCTCCCTTCTACTGAAGAGCACAGATAAGGAGACATTCCCGAGGGACTGAAGAGCAGAGGAGGGAGTGGTTTCTTGTGTCATATGGGGTAGTGGAATTAGAGCTCATTGCTGGAAATGAAACCTGGAAATGGTAATGGTAAAGTTCCAAGCCCAGTTAGCATGAAGGTGTACTAGCTGGACGGTCTGATAAACCCAAATGTAGGTTGGATTGACTATGTAATTATTTGATGATGTCGAAATTGTGGAAACATTACAGTGTTGGCTTGACTACCTGTAGTCTGATAAACCCAACTGTTAGCTAGCTTGGCTGAGTAGCCTGATCAAACCAGTAGTGTATTGGCTTGATTGGCTACAGCCTGATAAACCGAATTGTATATTGTCTTGGTTGGACGGTCTGATAAACCCAACTGTAGGTTGGCTTGACTGTGCTTGATATATATAAAAGGATGTTGTGAAGTAGCCTGCATGATGACCTAACATCCAAGTCCATAGGCAATCCCAAGGCTTGCAAAGCGAGGCAGGATCTTGTGGACCAGAGAAGAAACGCACAATACAGATAAGTATTGGATTATTTTGCAATTTCTTGCTTATGAATATACATGTGTATATGATTTGGTTATGATATTCTAAGCTCTTGTTTAAGAGATAAAAACCATTGAGAATAAACTAAACATGTGAATCTATTCAATGTTTGAATATAGGTATCGCTAGGAGCAAGGACTATGAGAGCATCCTAGGGTGCATGTGGACATGTGACTGTCTTGAAGAGCTCAGAATGAGTAGTAATGAAAAAGGTGCTAGTGAGACTATGAAGGTCCTAGTAGCTGAGACAAACCATGTGGGGAGGCTCCATGGTTGAGAGGTCTGAAATAGACTGGAGACACTAAGTGTCATGACCAAGAGGGATTGGTCCAGCATTCACGGTGAAGTGAAAGAGGCTGAGAGCATGAAAACCACAGTGGTGGTGTGGGTTCCAAGATGGAACAAGACAAAGAGGGGAAAAACTCTTGCTGCTCTCTCTTTCCTTTTTGATTATATATATACTTATGCATTGTGAAAACAAAAGGTTGTTGAATGCATGTTTGACTGAAAATAGAATGTGTGTATTTGCTTAAAGTAAATTGTGAATGTTGGAATAGTTAATTCCCTGCCCAAGAATGGACATGAATGAGCTCATGTGCCTGTTGGAAAGGCATGAAAAGTATGAAAGTCTCCTTAATGAGACTTGGACTGTCAACCCAACTGGGCAATTAATTGACTGATTTTAATGCCTATATTATGCTTGGTCTAATAGAATTTCAATGATGCATTTCATAGGTGAGAAAAGTGAAATCCAATAGTGCACATTGATCATGGTAGCAGACCGAAAGCTGTTGGACTTGGCTGGAAGTCTCCTTCAAACAATTGCCAAGACTCAAGAGAATCTTGGAGAGATGCTCAAGATACAGAAAAAGGAAGAATGAGATGAACCACTAGATTTTGCAAGACTCTATTGGTCTGCAAAAGGAGGTAAAAAGTCTTCTGGGATCTGTAAAGGAAAAGAAAGTGGATCAATGATGGGGCATTCGTCCAAGCGATCCGTTAAGAAATGTTCTAGGCATGAAGGCTCAAAGGAAATTAAGCAGGAAAAGATGAAGCAGCCAGGGAAATGTTGGAAATGCGGAGGACATCATTACCGTCGAGACTGCCCAACGAGGGAACATACAGAGGGTAGCAGCCACAAAGTTTATAGACTTGGGGATGAGCTGAAAGCTGAGAACCAGCAAGAGAAGCTCATGGAAGCCGAGGGGCTTGGTCCTAAAAGTTCAAGTAAATAATTGAACGTGGGACATATTTGCAAAATTTTAAAATTTTGGATGTGCAAATTGTATATGTATTCCTATGTATTGGAACACCGAGGATGGTGTTATTCCAAGGGGGAGGGGATTGTAATACACTCGGTTTTGAACCCAATTGCATTAAAAGGTACATGATGTATATATTGTAATTAATTGTGGTGTGGAGCTAAAGGAAAAATCCCCACCATCGATTTGGTTGTGTTACGTTTCGACAATTGGGATCGTTGCTGATGGTATATCGTGCTATCTAGCACATAATAGTTTTGGCATCATGTAAATATGCACATTAATTAAAATGAACCTACAGCTAGCTACGACGGTGCAACGTTAATGAAAAGGGAATTATTTTCCTAAGGATAAGGGGGGGGAGTGTTAAACCTTGGACCTATGGGGAAAAGCCATGTGTCAACCACCCATTTAAACTTATGTTGTCTGTTAGATGGGGATATTTATTGTTGAGTAGTGGTGGGTGTGGAAAGGCTGTCATTCCTTGCCCACGTGCCCGCTCCACCAACAGACTGTTCCTCTTCACGTCGCTTGGACAGAGGGGCATTCTCTCCACTCTCCCATGATGACATTTTCTTGGGGGGGATTCACGGTCATTGGGGGTCTTTTTGCCTATCCTCATGTAGAGATTCATCTTCTCAACTTCTCACGTACAGGAATTCTGCGTTGTTTTTCCTCATGTAGGGAGATGGAGAAATCATGGCCGTCACTCAGGATTTTCGTGTGCAAGGGCCACTCATGCTTGGGGCTGTGTGACTGTGTGTTCCATACCAATTTTGGTGGTAGGTGTATGTTTCCTTACCAATTTGTGGCCATTTATGTTGCCTATTGTGGCCAATGTGTATGTTCTTTCTTAGGTACGGGCTGAGGATCTGTTTACCTTCCTGTTTTTGGACTGTGTAATGTTCCTATGGCTTCGTTGTGAGATCGGTTGTTGTTCTTCCCCTAAAACTATGGCTTTTTGTGGTTTTCCCCCACGTTGTTTGTTGTTGTGGATGCAATCATCTTTTGGGTTCCACTGAGTTGTTTTGGCCACACTAGGTCCAAGAACAACTCTGAATTGCCTTGCTTGGCTTGAGCTGTGTTCACCATATTTGGGTTGTCACCCTGTTTCCTTTGGTTTTATTCACAGAGCTGTGAACTTATTGTTTTACTGCGGGTATGCAGTTGTTGGTCTTCGGACTATGTGGAGTGGGATTGAAGGCTGGGTATGCTTGAGAAACCTAGGTTTGGGAGCCACACATAGAGAGTTAGATGGTTGGATTTCTTCTCCACAACCTCGAAAGAGCACTGGCAAGGGAAGTCAGGGCTTGAGGGACTGTGAAGCAGAGAAGGGACTGATTCCTGGTGTTGGGTGTGTGTGGGTGTCTTAGAAGTCAGGTTAGCTCCGATGTAGGCATCCTTAGCTCTTCCATGAGTGCACCAGTTTAGCATTCAACCTTTCCTAGCTCCTTGACGACCTAATAAACCCAACTATGTTGACTTGGCTGTTTTGTGTAACCTTGGCTATGTGTAAGCCTGCTTTGACCCTTATTCCTTGGGGAATCATGCCCAGCTCGAGGGTGGCAGTGTTGCTGAGATATTGATGAGCACGCTGGCCTATGGTTGGGTGGAACGTTGCAGCGACGTAACTGGTTGCGAGACGAGATATTTATAAGATAAGCATTCTTGTCCATTTTGCTTCTACATTTACATTTACTCTCTATTGTCTAATAAATCATGATGAACATGTTGATGCCTAAATGAATGCATGTGGTTTCCGTTGTGCATATAAATGACCAGACATCTTAGTATGTTTTATGTTTGAGCATTTTATTTCAGTTTATATGCATGTTCATGTTCATGGGGCTATTTTCCCAGAGGTTTTTTATGGTTGGTAGCATCCTCTTCCCCGATCGGAGGATCAGGGACGTTACAAGGTGGCTCTCGGATAGAGGTCAGGAGAGTCTTCTGTGACCGACCCGTATCAACTTGGGGTGGACAGATTGGACTATTATATGTTGAATAATAAAATGAGAGGGTGATATGATATTGCATGATGCATGTAGATAGTTATCTGCCAAATGCCTGCAAAATGATGTACGTTCCAGGAGATGGTATGGAACCCTGCATGAGTTGTGGTGGTGTAGGAACAGATCTGGAGGCAACTATATTACCAAATGCATGCCAACATGATCCAAACTCTAGGAAATGGTTCGGGCACCCGCGTAAGCTACGGTGGACGGATTAGACAGTCATATGTGAATGACATGTAAATCGAGGTAACGTCCAGGAAATGGCCCCAAAAATTACTTATTGAACATGAGATTGTGGTCTCATTGCAAGATAGATGATAGAATTCTGAAACTAGTGGTGCAAACAACGTCCCAAACGGACGCCGTATGGCCTAGTTACGTGAAAAAGAAGAAAATAGGTTAAATGGGGCCTGTAAATGGGTGGGCACCATGTGGTAGGTGTCATTATCACTATTCACTACTGATTTGGAGAGGAGGGCCCAAAATTATTTTGCTGATTTCTCCCATTTTGTCCAGTGGTTTTCCGATTTGTGACTTGCAGGTAAGAGTTCTTGCAAAATCTATCTTTTTCAGTGGTTTACATTTTGTATTTGCTCACCCAGGGACCCTCTGTGAGCCTACTAGGGCTTCCACAAGCTAGGTCACTCTTTTTGTGGGAAAAGGAGCGACTGCGTCACTTGTTCTAACCAGAAAGGTGCGACTGGGTCGCTCTTGTCGAGAAGAAAAGAGTGATCTGAAGTCTCTCCTGTTTGGTAAAAAAGTGCGACTCAGTCACTTCTATGAGGCCTTTTTGAGCGACCTGGTCGCCATTTTTGGTTTGAAAGGTGCGACCTAGTCCTGGGGTGGATTTTTTACTGAAAGTTGTGGCTGACAGTTGTTTTATGCTTGTGTAGGATTCCTAATACTATTTGGCATGAGAGAGACTGCAAAGACCTCTGGGAGGAGGCATTATGGGATGGAAACGTGTTAGGTGCACTGGCCCATTGTGGCCTGCTAAAGTTCATGCGAATTCCCCTGATGAAGAGCTTACGTCTACTACTACAAACGCTGGTGAGATTTTGGGATATTGGGGAGGAGGATTTTATTATACAGGGGCAACGTATTGAGGTTACGCTACTGGATGTGTATTTTTTGACTGGGCTCCCGATGTTGGGAGTCGTTGGCGACTTGGTGCCAGTACTGTCTCGTGGGGAGACGCTGGAGGAATTATGTGATAGGCATTGTTATGCGACTGTGTATGTGCGTGGGTCACACATATTGTTGTGTGATATTGAGGACCTTTCCACACGGGCCATAGGAGCAATGGTGATACGCATATTGGTTCATCCGGGAACCATAAGATATTGGGAGGACAACTACAAATGGTAGCGCATGCCATGAAGGGCACTTATTATGGGTGGGATTAGATGTACTTGCTTGCGGTTCGGCGTCAGCTGAACCATGTAAGGGAATTTCGTGGAGAGTTTTGTTTCGTCTCTTTTTTATGTGTTTTATTTTTTGAGAAAGTACCGACTCTACGTCTACATCAGGCAATGTGAGATAGTGGTCTGTGGGAGTCGTGGATACATAGATGGTGTCAGATGATGGTGCATGGGGGAGGTGGTAGAGTGGGCTACTTCTTCACATAGGAGTTGCTGGAGCAGTGGCAGCAGATCTTGGTGGTAGTTAAGGACTACCCTTATTTGGGGATGGACTATCATGGAGACCCTAAGATACCTCGACCTCCAGGCCAAGCCTAGGGACCAACGGGTATGTATGTCTGATGTTTTTTATGCTCATATTTCTATATATAGATATTGGTCCTCATCCACCACTTGGTTATCAGAGGCAGGTGGTCGTGATTCTAGATCTTGCGGTCCCTGTGGGGAACCCTCGTAGGTGGCAGCGGGAATTGGACACTATTATGCCACATTTGGAGCGGCTTGCTGAGGGGATTTTTGATGTAGGGTGGCAATGCTTAGACAAGGAGTTTATTTCCGCCTGCCACGGTGTCCCTCTAGAGTGGAATTCTCTTATTGTTGATGTATTTGTAACTTCGAAATGTATTCACTTGTATATCTTATGTATTATACCCCGATGTTTATTTTGGGAAGTGTCTGTAATGTATTTGAGTCATGTCATGCCCCAATGTTCCTGTCAGGAGATTCAATAATGTAAACAAGTCTTGTAAAGTCATTATGGGTAACCCTCCTGTTGATCAAGGGTTAAAGTCCCCGCAGTTATGGGGCCCTAGGGTTATTAAACTCTCCTAGATAAGTCAGCCCTAGTGAGTTATTGTCAAGTCAGGAATTAGTATAAATAGAGAGTGAGCATCTCTATTTATCACACATTCACTCACACTCAATTGTAGCACATAACTAAGATAGAAGAAGTTGCTGGGACAAGAGAGAGAGAGAGACTACTGCTGTCGGGAGATCATATTACTGTTTTGGGGTTTTGCTTTTGGTGCTGATTCTATCTCTAAGGAAGTTGCAAGGTTTTCTCCTTTATGGTTTCCCCAAGGAAAATATTTGTGTCTATTGTCTCTTGTGTTTGATTGTTGTGCTTGTTATTCTCTCAGTTAAAGATCCTAAGATAATGCTAGCTTGAATGATAAAATCTAACATGGTATCAAAGCTAACTTGAGAAGAAGACACTGTGTAGCTGCAGAAACTAGGGATTCCTACTTTTTGGATCTCTCTCCATATATTTTCAGCAAAAGAAGGTTGGTATGATTCTCCTCTCCACGGCGCATCTTTCTGTCGAAGCAGAATCTAAGTCTGAGCATTTTCAGTTTTTGACCCGACACTGCTACTGGAAATTAGGGGTTTCCACAGAAGTGGAATTTTTGAGTGAGCCCATGCTTGGATTGATCTCCTCCTCAAAATCAAATTTTAGAGATCAAGATCAATTTTTTTGGTTTGGCATAACTCCAAGAAATTCAAACCCTAATCTGCTCCTAAACCAGCTCTCCAGAAATTCAACTCCAGATCCAATTCCGACATCTTGACCTCGTAAGATATAAATCTTTTGAATTTCCATTTGAGGTTCTCTATTAAGATTTCTCATCATACCAAGATTAATGAAAATCTTGAGGGAGCTAATAACTTTCGAGCCTGGAAGTATAGGATCTCCTTGGTCCTGGAAGAAAATGAGTTGGACTCTTACATTAATGAAGAGGTTCCAGTTCCAAAAGGAGATGAGGTTAAGGCCTTACAAAAGAAGAAATTGGTCATGGCTAAGAGGATTATTGTTGATTCAATCAAGGATCACCTCATACCATAGGTGTCCTCCCTAACGACATTTAAATCTATGTTTGATTCCTTGACCAAACTATTTGAAGGAAAGAACATAAACCGGAAGATGACTATGAGAAACCAAGATCAAGCTCTCACAGTACAATCCAAAAAGAGAAAAACAAATCATCACCAAGGTAAGCACTTTCATTCTAGAAGATCTGACAAGAATCTACCTAAATTCAGATGATTTACATGTGCTGAAAGAGGACACTATGCTAGAGATTGTCCTAAGAACAAAAATGGCTCTCTCAAGAAGAAAGGGAACAAGAGAAGACATCATGCTCATGCTACAAAACATGATGAACCTTCCACAAAGAGAATTAAGCAAGAAAGTGATTATTCTTCAAGTGATGAAGAATATGTTTTGATTTTTGCTCTTATGGGAAACATCATACATGGAAGCAATGATTGGCTTATAGACAGTGGGGCTTCCAAACACATGAAGGGATTCAAAGAATCATTTGTGAAACTATCAGAACATGAATCACCCCATAAGGTGAAACTTGGGGATTACTACCAGTATCCAATAAAAGGTAGTGGAGAATCCTCCTACAAATTAGACTCTGGAAAGTCTATGAAAATGAAGAATGTCCTATTTGTACCAGGACTTAAGAAGAACCTCCTCTCCATATCTACATTGGATGTGAAAGGCATGAGGGTTGCATTTATAGATGGCCATGTCCTCATTTGGACAAAAGGAAAGACTATTGATGATGCAGTAGTGATTGGGGAACAAGAGGGAGGTCTATACAAATTGAAGGGCCAACCAGAACAAGATTTGGTTCTTGACTCTATAGAACCATATGAACTTTGGCATAGAAGGCTTGCACATGTGCATTACAGAGCACTACCACTTGCAAGCAAAGCTGTTGAAGTTCTTCCAGAAATTCAGGCAAAACATGATGGTGTCTGCAAAGGATGTGTGAAAGGAAAGAACACAAAGAAGACATTTCCAAGTAGTGAGAGCAAGGCAAAAGGAATATTGGAAATCATCCACTCCGATGTATGCAGTCCGATGTCATCCAGTTCATTAAGCGGGTATGTATACTATGTTTCTTTTATTGATGATTTTTCTAGGAAGACATGGATATACTTCTTGAAGAACAAAGATGAAGTATTCAGCAAGTTCAAGGAATTCAAAACCTTGATCGAGAACCATACAGAAAAGAAGATTGAAACCTTTCGATCAGATAATGGTGGAGAATTCACATCAAATGAATTCAAAGCATTATGCAAAGATTTAGGGATTAAGAGGGAGTTAACTACTCCATATAATCCACAACAGAATGGGGTTGCAGAAAGAAAGAATAGAACGATCATGGAAGCTACAAGGGCCATGATTCATGATCAAGATATTCCCATGCATCTATGGGCAGAAGCTACTAGAATAGCAGTGTATGTACTGAACTGTACTCCACACAAAGTACTCAAGAACAAGACACCTGAAGAAGTCTTTTTCGGCAAGAAACAAGAAGTCATCCATCTCTAAATATTCGGCTGTCCATTGTACATACACATTCCAAAAGAAAAGAGGACAAAGTTAGATCCTTCAGGAAGGAAGGGTATATTTGTGGGATACTCTGAAAGCTTGAAGGCTTACATAATATACTTCCCAAGATTCAAGAAGATCGACATCAACAGGGACATAACATTTGACTAAGACTCAGTTTACAACAAATCCAGAAAGAGACTTGCTGAAGAACCTGAAGAAACAGAAGTACCCATAATTCATGACACAACCATGAATGAAGAAATTCAAGAAGAAGATCAAGAAATAGAAGAACCTCAAGAACCTATAGATATGCCTCAAGAGAAGAATCCTCACAACAGGAAACCTGCTTGGGTACGAGAAGCTATCCAAGGTGCAAAAATATATGGGGCTCTAGAAGAAATACACAACGAAAGGAAAAGAACTAGGTCCTTCTCTGGTTATGTAGCCTTATTATGTGACTTCATCAATAAAAAACCTTCCAACTATGAAGAAGAGACAAAAAGGAAAGAATGGAAGGAGGCTATGATCGAAGGGTATCAATAGATCATGAAGAATGATGTTCGAGATGTTGTCCCAAGACCAGAAGGGAAGTCTCTTGTAACTTCCAAATGGATATACAAGATCAAGCATGCTGCAGATGGAAGCATAGATAAATACAAAGCAAGATTTGTGGCTCGTGGCTTCTCCCAGAAAGAAGGAATAGATTATGAAGAAGCTTTTGCACCTGTAGCCAGATACACTTCCATCAGATCAGTACTTGCTCTAGCTGCAATGATGAAATGGAAGATACACCAAATGGATGTCAAGACTGCTTTCTTGAATGGTGTAGTGGAAGAGGAAGTGTATGTGGAGCAGCCACTTAGTTTTGAGACACATGTCAGGGAGTCTCATGTGTGTAAATTGAAGAAACCCGTGTACGGTTTAAAACAGGCACCCAGGACATGGTACGGCATAATTGATAGCTTTCTATCCAGTTTGGGCTTTACCAAGAGTAAAGCAGATTCCAACCTTTACTACAAGGTTGAAGAAGGTAACCCAGTGATACTCCAACTGTATGTAGATTATCTGTTTATAATAGGTATGGATGGGTTCATTGTTGATACGAAGAGGAAGCTTGCTACTAAGTTTGAAATGAAAGACTTGGGTATGATGCATTATTTTCTAGGCATGGAGGTGTGGTAGAATGCAGATGGAATCTCCCTCGGACAAGGGAAGTATGCAGTATAGATCTTGAAGTGATTCAGGATGATGGACTACAAGGCCATGACCACACCTATGGCATCGAACCTGAAGCTATTGAGTGATGCTTCATCAGAGACAGTTGATGCTACAATGTATCATCAGATGATTGGGTCCTTGATGTACCTAATGAATACAAGACCAGATATTTGCTTTGCTGTGAACACCCTAAGCCAGTTCCTGACAGATCCGAGACATGTTCACTTGATTGCTGCAAAGCATATTCTAAGGTAGCTAAAGGGTGCAGTTGATTATGGGCTCAAGTATGAGGTGAATCAGAAGATTAACCTAGAAGGTTATGTTGATTCAGATTGGGCAGGCAGTGCCATCGATAGGAAGAGCACTTCAGGGTGTTGCTTTAGTATGGGATCAGGTGTGATCTCTTGGTTTAGAAAGAAACAGTCTTGCTTGGAACTAAGTACAGCTGAAGCAGAGTATGTTGCATCTTGTTCAGCTAGTTGTGAGGCAGTATGTCTAAGGAAGCTACTGTATGATTTATTTGATCTCCAGTTGGATGCTACTTGTATATATTGCAACAAGCAGAGTTGTGTGAATTTGTCTGAGAACCCGATGTTCCATGACAAGTCGAAGCATATCAAGATGAAATATCACCATATCAAGGATATGGTGCAGAGAGGAGCAGTGAAGCTCCAGTATGTTGTGATGGACGAACAGATAGCTGATGTGTTGACTAAGCCATTGGCCAAAGTGAAGTTTGAGTACTTCAGGAAGAAGCTTGGTGTTCTCCGAATCAAGGTTCCCTCCAAGGGGAAGTGATGTGTCCATGAGCCATTCTGACATGGTGAGAGGATTGGTTCCTTCCATGGTCAGATGTAAGTGCTGAGCCATTCTGATGTGACTGTGGGATTGGCTCCCACATGATCAAATCTACGTGTTGAAGGCCATTCTCTAGGAGAATGGAGGCACCTGGTTAGTTACAAGAAATTGATTTAGTCTAGGACTGAAGCTTAGCTTAGTGCTGAGAGGCCATTCTTTGGAAGAATGGAGGCACCTAGTTAGTTACCAGGAAATTGATTCAGTATGGGACTGAAGCTCAGCTTAGTACTGAGAGGCCATTCTCTGGGAGAATGGAGGCACTTGGTCAGTTACCAGGAATTTGTTTCAGTCTGGGACTGAGATCCATTCTGATGTGACTGCGGGATGTGTTCATTCCACATGATCAGATATAAGTGCAGATCCCTTCTGACATGGTTGATGTGTTCATCCCATGGTCAGATATAAGTGTTGAGCCCTTCTTATATGGTTGATGTGTTCATCCCATGGTAAGATATAAGTGTTGAGCCCTTCTTACATGGTTGATGTGTTCATCCCATGGTAATATATAAGTGTTGGGCATTTCTAAAATTGTTTATGTTTTCATCCCATGGTCAGATGTGATTGATGGGCCTTTCTGACATGGTTGATGTGTTCATCCCATGGTCATATGTGAGTGTTGGGTGTGCCTTTATGACATGGTTGATGTGTTCATCCCATGGTTAGATGTAAGTGTTGGGCGGGCCTTTCTGACTGGGTCAAATATAACTGCTCAAGAAGATGAAGACCTACTTAGAGGCTAGGCCTATAACCAGCATGAGAAAGGGATGGCTCCGTAGAACTTCCTGTGACAAGAAGAATAGAGATATAACACCAGTGATGACGATCCAATAGTGATGATCCAGATCCAGTGATGAAGATGAATTGAAGATGAAGATAACTTGATGATGATCCAAATGATACAGAGAAGAAGACGTGTGCTGATAAATTGTGTTGAGAGAATACCTTCCTAGTTAAGAGGGAGTGTTGATGTATTTGTAACTTCAGAATGTATTCACTTGTATATCTTATGTATTGTACCCTGATGTTTATTCTGGGAAGTGTCTGTAATGTATTTGAGTCATGTCATGCCCTGATGTTCCTATCAGGAGATTAAATATTGTAAACAAGTCATGTAAAGTGATTGTGGGTAACCCTCCTATTGATTATGGGTTAAATTCCCCGCAGTTGTGGGACCCTAGGGTTATTAGACTCTCCTAGAGAAGTCAGCCCTAGTGACTTATTTTCAAGTTGGGAATTAGTATAAATAGAGAGTGAGCCTCTCTATTTATCACACATTCACTCACACTCAGTTGTAGTGCATAAATGAGAGAGAAGAATTTGTTGAGACAAGAGAGAGAGAGACTACTACTGTCGGGAGATCATCTTACTATTTTGGGGTTTTGTTTTTTGTGTTGATTCTATCTCTGAGGAAGTTGCGGGGTTTTCTCCTTTATGGTTTCCCCGAGGAAAATATTTGTGTCTATTGTTTCTTGTGTTTGATTGTTGTGCTTGTTATTCTCTCAGTTAAAGATCCTAAGATAATGCTAGCTTGAATGATAAAATATAACACTGATGAGGAGGATAGCTGTGGCCTGTGAGTAAGTTCGTAGGACAGCACAAGGGGATGTTCCCGTGGAGGACGATGAGTCCTCCGAGTAGGATGATGACATCGAGCCAGATGATGAGGATGAGTATAGGTCTAATTAGCAACTAGTGGGGATGCCCCTAGTGCATTGGTGCACTTAGGATTTTTTGTATCGCGATGTATATTCAGCTGAGAAAGCATGTGTAGCTTCTCATTTTGTACTAGACATATTTTGGACATGCGATTGATATATATATATATATATATATATATATATATATATATATATATATATATATTATGCATGTGGATGCGCTTTTTATGGTTTTATTTGTGAGTCTTTTATGATGATGTGAATGAAATGCCTAGATGATGTGTTTTTACATGTGTATGCATATTTATGTGTGATGATGCCTGATGTTGTTTTTTGTATTTTTCCTATGTGTGATGATGAAAATGCCAATTTAGAATGTCATTAGCCATTGATCTGCTACACTATTGAGGTTCCTAGGAACATGTGTGAATGTGATGGATTCAAATGTTCTAACCATTTTTTTAGTGCACGGGAATTTTCTAAAGAGGCAAGGATCACGTACCCGGTAATAGTTATTCAACTGAGAGACAAGCAGCTGGGTGTCTAAGAAGACGTCAAGATGGAAGATACCCAACTGGAGGGTGGTGTCCAAGAGGCTAGTGACACCATCATATTCATCTTGGTTGTTGGTTGCGATGCCCACACATATTTCGTCGGTATGGATCAACTCATGCGACAGGGAGTAGATGACCCATGCAGTCGAGGCGAGGTTCAGAGACCATCTACTTGCTTCATCAACAAATCTGATGTATCAACATGAGGTAGGATCCATCTGGAGCAGTCAAGGAAACAATACATAAGACTCATTTTTTTTTAAATGTGTAAAACAAAAAAGGACAAGACTATGGTACAAGAAACTCATTGGTGATGTTAAGTGTAAAATATCTTGAGGTAGAGCCCATGACGGGGGTTCTTCAAGAGTTGTCCATCAGATTCAACAAGAAAGTATGCCCCTTTTTTGATGCAACTATGGATGACATATGGGTCGTACCACATTGGCTCGAACTTGCCTTTTCCCAACTTGTCATTGGCTTGGTCATAAACTAGAACCATATCGCCTTCGTTAAAGGTGCAAGGGTGGACATGGGAGTCATAATAGGATTTCGATCATGTTTTAGCTGCTTCGATGGATTGGAGGGTAGCCCGACGGTCCTCTGTGGTTTGTTCAAGTTGGAGGAGTCATTCTTCCAAAGGCTAAGTATCAGGAAGGAGTTCCACAGCGAGGTGGAGTGATGGGATCTGACACTCTATAGGGAGCACTGATTCAAAGCCGTGTACTAAACGGAAAGGGGTGAAACTGGTTGTAGTTTTTGTGGATGTGCAATAAGCCCATAGGGCAAAAAACAACATGTGGTGCCAATTGGTTCTATGGTTTCCTACCATCCTTTGGAGCACTTTTTTGATGATTTTGTTGACTGCTTCAACTTGGCCATTGCCCTGGGGGTAGTAGGAAGATGAGTACTAGTGTTCGAATTTCAACATGGTTGAAAGCTCAGTCCAAACAACATCTTCAAAGTGTTTACCACGGTCTGAGACCAACTATTTGGGAACACTAAATCGTGAAATGACGTGGTTAAAGAAGAAACATGTCGTTGTTTCACTTTTGCAATCGAACGTGGGCATGGCCTTGGCCCACTTAGTGAAGTAATAAACCGCCATAATGATATATTTATGACCGTTGACGGAGGTAGGGTTGATTGTCATGAAGTAAAATTCCCATTTGTAGAAGGGACCGACTGTGACTACGGGGTGTAATGGTGCAAAGGGGGTTCTTGCCTTTGGGGGAAAGAGCTGAGAGCTGCGATAGTGTTTGACTGCCTCTATGTAATCGACGAATATGGAAGGCCAAAAGTAGCCAGCACGTAGAATCTTTGGGAGGTTTCCATACCTCAAAGGTGGCCATCACAGGCTTCACTATGACAGTCGTTGAGGACTGTCTCAGCCTCATCATGGGTAATGAAACAATGTAAGATGGTATCAATTCCCTGATGATATAAAATTTCTCCAATAAGGAGATGGAGAGCGGCTTGATGTCGGATGCGTCACCTTTCTTCGTGGTTTAAGTGGGATGTGAACTTCTGTGTGCGTAAATATAGAAGGATGCCCCCATACCATGGATCTTCTATGGATATGACGAATAGGAAATCATCGGGGAGGTCATCCTTAGGTGGTGGTGACATGGTTAATGGGGGAAGATCTGTCATGAGCGCGACTAGCACTAGTGCCTTTGTGCTTTTCAGGGAAACAAAATCCAAGTCAAATTCTTGGAGGACGACTACCCACTTAGCCACGTAGCCTTGTAGAAGGAAATGGCTTAAGAGGTACTGCATTGGGTTGGAATCAGCCACTACTCAGGTATGGTTTGCAATGATGTGGTGGTGCAACTTCTGGGCCAAGAAAACAATGGCGAGAGCTAGTTTCTCCTCGGGTGAATATCGCAGTGGGGGACCTATCAACTTCTGGATAACGTAATAAATCGTGTGCTCCTGATGGGCATCGTCTTCCTGGACCAAGACTCCAGCAATGGCATTTTCCAAGGCTGAGGCATAAAGAATGAAGAATTGGGTGAATTCTGCTGCCGAAAGTAATGGTGCGGAAGCCATGGCTTGTTTGAGTGCATCAAATGATTCCTGTGCTTGTTGATCCCAAACAAATGGAATTTTGGTGTGGAGTAGGCATATGAATCCGTAGGATTTTGTTTCATACTCTGGTACAAAGCAGCGAAGGAAGTTGGCCTTGCCTTGGAGGCTCTGTAGTTGGCGCAGAGTTTGTGGTATAGGGAGATCAAGGATAGCTTGAACTTTGAGAGGGTCAACAGTTATCCCTTTGTGGGGTATGATGAACCTGAGTAGATGGCCTACTGGGACACAAAAAACACACTTTAGGGGATTCAAGAGAAATTTGTACTTGCGGCATCGTAAAAATACTTGCCGCAAGTCGTAAATAAAAAACACCCTATTTTTTATTTACGGGAACGGGATTTGAAACCCAGGTTGTGTAAGCAATGGGGTAAATGAAGCCTACTATACACAGCTTCTCAATCTTGGCTTTGACCACGATAGATTTGGAGGGATGGATTGGCCATTGCTTTTTTCGTACGGAGACCACTTCAGGCCATGTGTCGATGTGGTGCTCAACAATGGATGGATCGAACTCGGGCATTTTGGTGTAGGGCCAGGCAAAGATGTCGCAAGATTCTTGGAAGAGTGCTTTGTAGGAAGCGATTTCTTCAGGGGATTAGGATGCCCCCAACATGATTTCCTCAACGATCTCAGGTTTGGTTGAGATGTTGATCTTAAGGGTTGGTGAGATATTGGCCATGTTGCCTTCTTCGAAAGCATTGGGTGCCAGAATGGGATTTTTGAACCTGTTAACTTTCCCATGAATGAAATCCTTTGTCTCAACTGAAAACTGATTCGACAGTGACACAGGTCCTTCGGGGATGAAGAACGAGCGATGGTGCATGTCATCCCAAGGATATTCAGGAGCGGTTAAGGCTTCAAGTATCTCCTCGTCGTTGCAAAAGCAATGATGGGACATGTTGGAGGAGTTGTCAATGACTGTAGGGATAATTGGGTCTTTGGAACTGGACACCATGTAGATGGACATGGTATCTAAAGAAGGAGGCGAGGGGTGGATTTCTTCGATGAGAGTGATCTCAGTTTCAAGGGCATGTTGTTGAATGTTAGCTAGAGTTCTTCGAAACTCGGACAAGTCCTGGTAGTGGTGAGAATAATGTCCATACAATATGCAAAGGGTGAAAGCATGGTTCGTTCTCAATGACTTGTTTTTCTTTGTTGGTCCACTTGGGAGCTCAACCATGGGGAGGTTTTTTGTTGTATCCATGGCATCTAAATGTGTGCGGATCATGGGAATTTTAGGACAGTTTTGAGTTGAATGGACCTATTCATCGCACACGGTGCATGGTAGGATCTACCTAGGTTCAGTTGTTGCTTTCATGTTTTTTCCCCTGGCCCATTTTGGGTGGGGCACAGTAGGTGCAGGTGCAGTGGTTGGTTTTTGCAGACAAGGTGGGGGACGTGATTCGACTGTAATGGGTTGAACAAGGGTTAACACGACCTGGGTGTCAGAGGTTGGGCCGGTGGATCGAGGTACCACACAGGAATCCCTAATGTGAATTTGGGTAAGTTTAAGGTAGCCATTACTGGCTTACCCATGACTCCCAGTGAGGGAAATATGAAGAGAATTGTGTGGACTAGGGAGGAACCCAAGTAACTCCCTGGTGATTACATTTGGGGATGCAGTTGTGGTTGCAGCTGCACAATGATGTTGCGGCTACGGTTGATGTTTAGGTGCAGCAGTGCTAGATGAGAGCATGCACAAATCCATAGTCTCGTTTGGTGTTGGTGGTGGTGACACGAAGGGGAAGGAGGCCGTCATGGGGGTGTCGGCAAACAACCCAGGGCCCACATTCAATAATGAGGGGGTGGATGTGTCATCAAAGGTAGTGTCGACTATAGGGATAATGTTGGATGGTGTTGTTAGCCCTTGCAGATCGTGATAAGTTAATTGGTCAACCGTCACAATTTTCTCATCATGAGGGAACATCATGAGATGGAAAACAGTGGATGCTACGGCTCTCATGGCATACATATGAATTCTTCCCAGGAGAAGGTTATAGTCCAACTGTGCATTGACAACCTCTATGTCGATCAGTTCTGTTTTCTCGGCTAATGTTATGGGGACGTACGGAAGGATACCTTGGGCTTTAGTGGCATGGCCATCATAAGCCCACATAGTAGTGGTGGATGGTTGCAGGATTGGGGACCCACGTTTCTGCCAGACTAAGGTTGACATAACACATGTGGATGCCCCCTCATCGATGATGCACCAGTGTATGACCAGAATCTGAATTGATATCAAAATTTGGAAGGAAATAGTTGATGGCATCCAGGGTTCTCTGCTATCTGTGTTGGACGTGATCAACTTGGAGTCAGAGGGGTCTAAGGCACCGAGGGCAGCTAGTAAGTCCTTTCGCTATGTTGGGAAAGTCTTAAGTACCTCAAGAGAAGACATGGCCATAGGTGGTTGGGCCAAGTCATCAATGATGTTGTAGCTCACAGCAGCTGGAGCCGTGGAATTGTTGGAAACTCGTTGTATGGGAGGGCATGGGGGAAAAAGGGGTAAGTGAAGAGGTGTATTTGTTGTTTTGGATGTGGATGTTGTTGATGGGTCAGCAGTTTCGGTATTAGCTCCGTACTGGTTTCACATGGTTTGTAAATTGACCTCTTTGGTTGTCATGGCTAGCAGGTGTTGAACACTCATTTCTGTTGGCGGAGGTGCAGCAGGGGCGGTGGGGTTGGGTTGGGGAGCAGGTGCGTTTGCTACCATTACTTGGAGTGGTAATGGGTTTTGGAGCACCATAATTGGAGGGCCTGGTGGCGGGTTGGGCTAAGCTGGAATTGTCGTATTGGTGCCATGTTAGACTTCATTCCGAATGGCATTCTTAGTGTGATCCATGAAGGGGCATTCAAACGTATAGTGGTCGTAGACGTCACATAGTTTGCATGGTTGATTTGTGCATAACGTAGCGTTGCATCTAGGTGGGTTTGGTTGCTGGGGATTTTGAGCTGGCTGGTTCACCCTGGAATTGTTGGGAGGATTTGGTTGTTGACCGCCTCCTTGCAGTTGGTTGTTGCCTCAATTCCTAGCTCGGTTGTTTCTGGATTTCCCTTGTTGGTTATTGGCGGCTAGTTGGTTAGGGTGGTTCTGCTGAGCAAACACTTGTCCCAAAGGGGTTGGCAAAGCTAGGGTGGGGGCTTGAGCGACTTGCACTGGTGGTGCATAGTAAACTTGGGGGGCTACGGGTGCCACAAATCCGGTCATCTATCCCGAATATTGTTGTGCTACCCAAGTAGGTGCATGGGCCTGTTGTTGTTGCGCAGATTGTGCCTAGGAGGTTGTAGCTCCGGATTGAGACATCATTCTTGAATAGTCAGGAGCTTTGTTTGGGTAGACAACACTAGGGGTGCTGCTTGGGTGTGATGGCATCGTGGGTGGTTTCGTGTGATGTTGTGTTTGGTGGGAAACAAAGCCTATGATGCCATCTATGGCATGGGTTTCCCCCAGCGCATCCCGGTAGGAGGTGCTTGCACGGGGAGCTTCTGGAATGATGGTGCAGAGGTATCCAGACTGTGCGTAAATGAGGTCAAACTGTTGGGCCTTAAAGATGGCCTCTTCCTCTATTTGGGGACGTTCAGAGGATGATGTCCTTGGCTATGGGTGGTAGCAATGTTTTCAAGAACCAGTCAAGGAAGATCCTGTCATCAAGCTTGCTCTTGCACAAGCTACAACGTCACCACCACTCTTGGATGTGGTCGATTATGTGGGTCGCAATGATTTGGCTACAAGATAACAAGATTTCCACCCCTTCATCATATATGATAGGGAGCTGGAAATATTGTAGGAACATAAAGGCCAAGGAGTTAAATTCTAGGTACTTTGCTTGTGGTAGCTCAATGTCCCACTTGGCTGTAGCACCTGTGAGGGTGCCTTGGAAAAGTCTGAGTCTAATTGAGTCATCTACGATGTTGTTTGATGAGCACCATAAATGAAATGTCATTATATGTTTTTCGGGGCACTCCCCTGACTTCCCTTCAAAGTTAGGGATGTCTGAGGGGAGCTTGGTTGGCATGGGAGGCCAAAAGGCTTGATGACAGATACAGTCATTGGTTAACCTGGCCAAGTTAGGCAAGTTGAGGCATGATATGAAAGGGAGGTCTGACCCAAGGTTAATATGGGAAGGACCTGCAATGGTAGTGGGGTTCACGAGAACATGATGTCCCGGCATGATTGGGGGTATTTGTGGCACAGTTGTGGATGAGCCACTGCCCCCAGGTATGGTAAGTGGGACAGTGTGGTCGAAAGGGCCACTGCCCCCAGGTATGATAGGTGGGATAGTGTGATTGGACGGGCCATTGCCCCCAGGTATGACAAGTGGGACAGTTTGACTGGTAAGTACAGGCGGAGGCAACTGAGTTAGGACATTCTACATGGCAGTACTAGGACCACCTACAAGGATGTTGGCGATGAATTGAGGCATGGACATGGGTCCACTATCAATGACCATTCTGAAAAGTGGATCCAATTTTGTACCATCTATGGGGCTAGATGGTGCAGTATGTAAGTTTGGCTCAGATTGATATGGATCTCAGTTTGAGTCAGAGGCTATGTGGTCGTCTGATGGTGTAGAGGGTCATCGTGAATGGTCTCGACGGTGTTGGTTCAAGGACCCGAACTGTGGTGGATCGCCTCTTAGGCATGAAGAAGAGCATGGGGGATCAATTATGTCTGGTTGGTAGATCAAATGGTGTAATATGGTAATGATGTTCTGAACCCCAATTTCAGTGGCTTCCTATTGGCTTTCAAGTGGTCACTCAGCCACTAATACTGCTAGGAGATAGCGCTTGGATTTTTCCTCACAGGAGATCTAGTCAATCGATGGGGGTCATTGCCCATTTTGCTTGGAAATTCCTCTCAGTGGCCAGCTACTTTGGGGTTCCCGTGGTACTCCTCACAATGATTTTTAGGGTTGAGCCCAAGTACTTCCCACGGTTAAGGCGGTGAGGGACTTATGTACTCAAATACTACAAAGCTTTTGAGTTAATGTAGATTGATAGATTTTAATGGGTTCGCTCATCATCATGAACCGATTTTGGTTAGATTAAGTGGTGTGGTTGTGTGCATGTTTAGTGTGTGAAATATTTGCTCATTTTTAAATTATTTTCTGTTATTAGTTTGGTGACTGCAATTATGGTTTATGGATACTTCACAGATGTTTCTAGTTTGTTGTAGAGATTATAGAATGTGCAACCTGTTATGAAAAAACCAGTGAACTTTTGAAACAAAAAAATTTAAACATGCAAGTAATGAACCTGAAGTATTGCAAACCTGCTAGGTGAATACCTTATGCTTGTATTCCTCTTCGACCAGGAAAGAGTGATGGGATCTCAACATAGTGGGACTAAGCCCACCCGTAGATCCTCAGGTCACTCTTCGAATGCAAGGTCGATCAACAGGGAGGACACGAATGCCATGAAACCCCCAACAGTCTCCACCCCCTCTACCTTCCAAGTCACCCGTTTTTAGTGGTCTTAAGCAATAACAACTATAAGTGCCTATTACTATACGAGCTTGACCCTTCGTCTTATCTCAAAATACACCGGAGGTTGATGACTGAGTAGAGGAGGAAGTGTTTCAGTAAGAAGTTAATTTCCAAATATTTAAGTGAAAAAAAAGAAAATTAAATTACAGTATTTCAGTTAAGTCGTACAATAGATTGATATGCATTAACAGCTAACCAAATCTATCATCAACTTACAAAAATTGTTTGCAGAAAGAAACAAGCTGCTAGACAATGGCAGCTGAGCCGCACTGACAGCCCGAATAGAAAAAAACCGAACCCTGAGAGACCAGTCGCCCTTTTCAGGGGAAATGTATCAAGGGGGTCAATGGTTTTTGCCCAAAATAGGTGACTGAGTCGCTGAAAAACCAAAAAATGGAGAGACCGGGCTCCTAGGAGTGAAGTTGCTCTTTTCGGGCCCAAATGAGCGACTGGGTCACGCTTTTAGACCTGATATGAGCGACCTCAAACGAAACTTGAAATTTTTTAAAAATAGAGCTAGGAACCATCGACAGTAAAAGGTACTGTGGCCGAACAGGCTCAGTTCAGCCTCAAGATGGATCAACTGGAAATGTAAATGACAAAAACAGAGATCTAAACTAGAAATAAATAGAAATCTAAACTGGGTTAACAAAATTCTGAAAATAAACTATAAAAACCCAAAGATCCTTTATCGAACTAGTATGGATGCCAAACTGTAGTAGGGATTTTACCCTAGCTACGTGTAGAAACGGTTACCTTCCATCTATAGGATGGAAGGATAGGATAGGGTCTTTGTGAATGGAAGAGGAAACCTGTAGGAAAGATTAGCAAACCAAGCAAAACTTGCAGCACACTGTTAATGGAGAACCTATGAAACAATGTGAGCAAAAACACCTGCAAATAAAACAATCTACAAACCTAAGCTACTAACAAGAAACACACATTATACCTTCTGGTTTTGATGAAATGTGCCACTATGCCCTAGCAGGAAGCTACCTCTCTATGGAATGGGATTTGGCTAATGGAGAAGGTGAGCAATAGGGGTGAATGGCCTGAAAGATATGGGTCTCAAGGCACTCACATAGGCAAAGTAATGGTAGGAAAATGAGGAATGTTTTGAGAGTGATCCCCACCCTTGTATTTATAACTTTTTATAAGTTTTAAGGGTTTTAAGCCCTTGGTCAAGGCATTAGCCCCGTTTTTGGACTTTAGGCCATTTTCAGCCATTCTTTAGCTCCTTTAGGGTTTTTAAGCTCCTTTTAGGGATTTTAGCCCCTTTTTGGAGGTTTTAGCCCTTTTGAGGGCTATTTAGGCTCTTTTATGGGTTTTTAAGCCCTTTTTGGTGTTTTTGAGCATTTACAGGGGTGTGGGGGTCAATGAGGGTAGTGAAATATATGTCTTTGTGTGGTGTAGGTCATGTAGACCTAATTGGGGTTTTTTTTGGGTTAACATGCCATGTGGCACTTTCAGAGTGGTTTGATTAGATGTCAAATCGTCCATTTATGGATGACACATGTCAGCCTCTCATGATGCCATGTCACTATAATGATTTCATCAGGATATCATCTTTGTCCAGTCAGTTGTACGATCATGCCATGTGGCAGGACCACATGATGCCACGTGGCACCCCATTTTTCCATTTTTACATGTTTTGTCAAAATTTCTGAATGCAATAACATTCACATATGGACTTCATTTTGTATGAAACAAACATCGTTGAATCTATACCCTTATTTTCAACATTTGAAGACTTTAAAATTTGGACATTTTGGGAGATCCTCCTAGATCAAACCTCCCCATTGGAGAGCTTTTGGACCACCAAAAGCAGAAATTACTTAGAAAAAGAGTGAGGACACCATATCCCCTCTTGAACTGTGTACACCGTCCAACTTGCTCAATTTAGAATCATTTGGCTCGTCATCGCAAAGATAAAAACAACCATTATGATGTTAACAAACTTAATCATTCTATCATCCTTACATAAATCTATATTCAATGTCACAGATACCATCCAAACTAAACTGAATAGTAACAAAAGTAGACATAAAACTGAACATGCAGAAGTCAAATAGAATGAAAGCTTTCTTTTCTTTACAGAAGCTGTACAGACTAATGGATCTCTTTCCTTGCAATCCAAGATGTTATCAGGCTCCAATCCCCCATGTTGTTCTTGTGGTATATCCTGTAACATCTGATTAGTATTGACATGTACTAATTCATTTCCAATACCAAAATATTTAACTGTAATAAGAGATAAACCTTTACTTTCATTTACTAACATCTTCATCTGCCCCGTAGCAACCATAGTCAAATTGTTTTTCATCTTATGAGCTCTTACAATATATTTAATCTTGTTCTTAAAGAAATGATACATATTATGCTCCTTGAAGAAGATGGATTTTCTATTAAACAAATATGGACTACCCAACACAATCCCACAGATGTCCAAAGGGACTAAATCTAATACAACCTCATCTACAAAACCAACAGTGATGGAAAACTTTAAGTTACATGGATGAGACACATTCAATTTGGAATTTTCACATACCCAACCCAATGGGTATGGCTTAGGATGAGACTTCATCTCTAATCCCAAACCTCTAACTACCTGCTCATAAATGAGATTCACCTAAGACCCACTATCAATAAGTGTGTCTATTTTGGTATGTTTGGAGATCACTCGTACGTGAAATAATTCAGTCCTCTTTGTTTCATCATTGCTTATATCAACAAGAGAAGTAGAAGCAAATAAACTACTATCAACAGTAGCAGTTTTACCTTTCAAACCCATGGCTATCACCTTGGATTCATCTTTGGATTCAGATCCAAGATCATCCTGAATAGTAGCAGTGGTCTTCTTCTTACCTCTTGGCTATTGAGCCCACTTTGGTTTTAGATCTGGATGTAGCTTCCAACAATGTTCTTCATCATGCCCATATTTTTGGCAATGGGAACATGAAATTTTTCTATCCCCTTTCTTCATGGTAGCGGTATGCTTGCTCTTCCCTTTTTCCTTGCCTTCTTTTGATTGGCTGGATTCCACTGAAGAAAACTTATCATGAGCACTCTTCCATTTAGATTCAATGTGCATAGATTGCACACATACCACGTCAAGGTTAGTAGGATTAAACATAAGTATTGTATGATGTAAATAACTATGTAATCATCTAATGAACTCGAGAAAATGTTTCTTGAGTGTAAAGAGGTATACCCAAAATCAAAGCTCTTTTTCTGAATTCTTGTGTGTAATCTTGTACATTCTGACCTTTACCTTTCCTTAATTTTTTCCAATCCATCATGGCTTGTTGTATGTAGCCTAATGATAAAATTTCTTTTTTAACACAATAGTAAATTCATACCAGGAAGAAATAATTTTACCTTTTGTAAGGATATCTTCCTGTGTCTTACTCTCCCACCAGATGAGTGCATTGCCTCTAAGATGAAGAGTAACCAACTAGACCTTTTCTTTATCATCTGCAAGCTTCTAAATCCTGCAATACACCTCAATCTTCTTGATCCAATCATCTAGCATTTTTGTGTTAAGTTCACCATTATATGTAGGCAAATCAAACTTAATATCAAGTTTCAAATAAGGTAAATCAGACTTAGCCTTCTCAAGTTGATTCTTTGGATTTGAAGAAGCAGTGCTAGAGCTTTCAAAAGAATAAGAAGAAGATGGAGAAGAAGGCTCATAAGGTTCTTTTCCTTTTCCCAAATCATTATCCTTTGCTTGGTCCTTCCTCGTTTTCTTCTTTTCTAATCTCTCTTAATAATCTACAAACAACTTTTCTGCTTTCTTCTGCTATTATTCAAGTTATTTAATGAACTCCAATCAATCTTGATATTCCATCAGAAAGAATCCCACAAGGGGGGGAGTGATTGTTATGTCTGCAATCTGATAGAAAGCCTTGCAGAAGACCTTCTCATATTCTTCTTGATACTCTTCATCCGCCATTTTATTCCTTTGGTGTGCACATTCGATCTCGGGATTAAATGCCTCAAACACTCCTTCGCCTCACTTAAGCCTTGATCTTGTTAACATTCACAAACTCACAATGCAATGGTTAAATTGCTCTGATACCATATTTGATCTGAAAATCTTCAGGATATTTTAACCATTAAAATTGCATGTTAAATTTGTATGTTAAAAACTCAAAAACAAGCTTAAAAGATGAAAAATTTAATGCATAAATCAATTGTCGCATGCCCCAATTTGCACAACATTTTATGTTTTCAGAAACATTATGTTATATTTTATTATAAAGTTTGTAATTAATGACCAAGTGGGGTCAAGGATAAGTGAATGTAATTGCTGAATATTTTATTAATCAATAAATGAAAGATCACACAACAACTCAAGGAAGCTGTTAAATGAGTGTTTCAATGGTCACTTGGTGAGGTAGGCTGGGTTGAGAGCAGCTTAACACTTGGAAGCATCCTCAAACTACTTCTAGCTATTGCAGGAGGAAACTTCCCTATTTTTTTGGTCATGTTACCCAAGAAAGTGGAACAAGAGCAGGTGGCTCATTAAGTGAAAACTAACCCAAAAGACCTAGGCATGCTAATAAAACTTCCCATTGAAGACAGCTGAGGCTGCTCATTCTTGACTTGTGAACATTCTGAGTGAATGAAGTGCATAAGAAAATTTGATGGAGGGGACTAGCTGAAGTATGTTTTGAGTGAAAAGTGTTGAAGATCTAAACTAGTGCAGCTATTCTAAGCTGAGTTCATACTGCTGCATGCAGAACTGATTTACTGTTGAACACTCAGTAGAGTTGCAGAGGATTACTAAACTACATCTCTCACCCAGCACTTCTACCAGGTGGACCAGGAGACAAGCTCAGGGGTCCTGAGATTTGTAGTCTAGCTTTTTTCCAAGATTTGGTTGGGAAGAAAAGGTTCCTTAAGTTGTTGTCACCTCTTCTACATTTCTAGGTTCTGCATGATTTATCTAGCTTTCTAATTGTTTATTGTTATCTGGAAGGATTGAGTTTAAGCGATAATATGTTATTCTTCTGTTTTGTTGTTGTTAGGGTTAGTTAATGAAATACTTTTGCTGTGAAAAGAAGTTAAATGCTGGATTAGATACATTAGGGTAAATGATTAGAATAATTTCCAGTTTTACTGATAGATTAAAAGAATACCTAACTATATTTTTCCACACCCTTTTAAAGGTAGTACTCTAGTACAGGAGGTTAGATTTAATTCAGATAAATAATCGAATGAAAAATGGATGAATGTGTTTTATTACTTTCTACATGTTTCATAAGAGTTATTCATATGTATTTTTTTTCCTTTCTATTTTAGATGTTTTTGTTTAGACAGAGTACTTTGAATAAGATAAACAGATCTGTCTTAGGAAAGATTTAAAAGTATAACTTTACTTAGTCTGTGTATTAGCCTACACAGTAGATAGACTACTTACTACAAGTATGTTATTATAGTAACTAAAAGACCTTATAAAAACAAAAAGTAAATAAGTAGGGTTAACATAAAAGAAACAATAAATATGGCTAGAAATCTAATGAGATAATTTCATCATTAATCTAAAGTAAAACGAAACTAAAATAACACTATAATCAAATACTAACTATAATAATAAATTAGGGTTTTATAAATGAAACCTATATTGAAATAACTATCAAAATTAGGAATATATTTACCTTCTCTTTTACTAGCAGAAGGATTTTACAAATTCAACCATAAACTGATTTAAGCATACATTTCTGCATTTATATAACCTTAAGTATCAAATAGATGAATATATAAAATTTAAAACATCATCATCTAAATGAAACTGTATTAAAATCGTACGATAAATATAAATTGAGAGAGAATAAGTAAAAGACCTTTTAAATAATCAAACCCAGAAAATACAGTAAAGTCTTAGGTTATTTATTCAAATTTTCTTCTATCTATTTGCTGAGTATTTTCTTACTGACAGTAAAAATCCAGTTCTATCATAGAAATCAACTGGATGAACTTTTATTAATATTATAATCAAAATTAAACAACTACGAAAAGAAACATAATAAACCTCTCAAAAATATTCTTTAACTATCTACTCATCCAGAACAAATATCAACTTACAGTGATAAAAACTCTGTTTAGGATCATTTTAACAGATTAAAAAAAAAACAGAACCGGTAAGAATCTTACAGCTACCATCATCTTCTTAAAACCACAATATATTTATATTATCAAAATATAGGTACAAACAGTAAGCTTCAAGCTTATTTAAAATATAAATAACATATAAACCCTAATATCACTGAATCATATTAGTTACAGCCCTATGCCCTTCTATAAACAATGTCATGACTTAAAAGCCTATATAAAATATTTATACTGAAATCAAAACTACGGCCATGGAAGCCCCAAGTATCTAACACAAAACAACCACTAGGGATTTTAAAATATTTCTTATTTATATATCATAGTATTGGCCTCATGGCCTTCCAAAAACAAACAGAGCATCATATAGCCACGGCTGAATAGTAACCCAACAACCATGCGGACAGTATCATCAAAAACACCATACAACCAGTNTTCTTCCTCCAAAATTAATCAATATTATTTTATTACTTTAACTATTATTTTATTATTTTCCTTAGGAGGCCCATTTTAGACCCCAAAATTCCTCTAATGAACCTCAGGTGAGACCGAGGCTTACCATATTGGATACGAAGCCTAGAATCCCTGCATGGAGACTTTACGGCATAATTCTAGCGCAGGCCCTTCACTTGTAAACATGCAAGAGTATAATAAACACTAATTGATAAATGTATATAAACTATAGAGTTTATAATTTATGAACTAGTGAAAGAATAGATATAAACCCAAAGAAATTCCTCACCTAAAGAAACTGACACTGGCCTCAATCTAGGTAAAGAGAACAGACCCAAACCACCAGAGCATTAATGCCAAACAACAAAGGAAGCACCATTGAGAAACCCTAGAAAGGAAGTCCAAATCAATGTCGAAGTAAACCAAACACCGAACTCACATTACATAGTTTTATTACTACCCAGTGCTTGAAGAATAACTCACACAGAAACAAATTAACAACAACAAAGACCACTTCAACCAGAGAAATGATAACGATGACCGATGGCTTCCACACCGAACAAAAGACAGAGGCCACATGAACCTCTATATGCAAAAGAAAGATGAATTTTGGCAAGGATGCTTACACACAATGGAGTGAAAGTCAAGCCATGTGGCCATGAGCCTACAACTCGTCCACTCCATATCAGAGACAAGACAAAATGTGACTTTTCATATTGCACCTCAAGGTCAACAAAACCTAATCATCGATCTTTGACCACGTGGCAACTAAATTATTTGAGAAATGTGGGTTTGTAATATAGTTCCAAATCTCTTTGGAGAAAGCTGCATAAAATAGCATTTTATAACAAATCTATGGTTAAAAAAAACCCTTGTCTTCACTCACAATATCCGAACTTTATAAATGTGCATTTTCATAACCCTAAAGAATCATATAGGAAGGTAATAATTACTTACACCAAGGTTTACGTTATGTTCTACAAATTAGAAATGGGTAAAAACATTCACAAAGAATCCTTTAATGTTAGTATGCATAATAAACAACAATTTGGGAGAAGCCATAGCATGATAAAAGACCCTGTAAAAGGCTTAATCTTTAATGTTTGTGTGCTTATAAACCCTAAGATAATGTTTAGCTTGATTTTTGTTAGTCTAGGTATTAAACTTAGATCCATATATCACCTGGTGAGATAAAGATCATATAATGTTAAGTTGGTTAGTTTTGTTTGGTAGAAAGTAATCTTTTACGTCTTTACCCAAATAGTAGTAATGCTATTGTTTTAAAATATAAAATTGGTATTATTAATTCTCCATTTGGTAAGTACTAGAACAGTTTAGAAGAACTATCTTCTACATTAGGTATTATTCCCATGTGTGAATAACAGTTAATGTACTTTATGACTATACCTAGATCATAAAATTCCTAAGTTTATTTAACTCGTTATTTGTAGAAAACAAATACTCTTGAGTTTAACTCAGCATCGAGTAAGTAGACAAAGGAATATGCTATACAACTTACCTTTCACTAGAGTTATATACAAGAACTAAACTAAAAATATATTGATGAAAGTTAAATGAACAAGTTATATTTATAGTGTAATGGAAGAGTAACTGGACAAGGTTCAGTTTACTAGAAATACTTATATTACTAGAAACTATTTAGAACATAAATAAATAGATCAATGATACCTCATTTATTGCTCAAAGCTGTAAAATAAATAAATTTACTAGCATTCTATTTTATGCTAGTTGAGATAATAATCTCGATCTGGAAACTGGTGACAAAACGTCTTACCTATAAAGGACCTATAAAAGAAGCATCACTTCACTGCATTAGCTAAAAAGCTAAGCCTCGATCTCAACTGAAGTTCCATCCTACTTTCATAAGACAGTAAAACAAACTTAGCACTAGTAATTAAACAGATGTTTCAATTCCTGTTATTCCAAATCATAACCTGCTAAATCAAATCCTTAACAATGAATTATGAAAACAAACAATAAATATGCAGAATTAGAGATTAACAAAAGAATATGTTTCTAGTTTAAAATTGTTTAAGGTAACCGTTAATAGTCATTTGTTGCTAAGTAGTGACGACTGCAAACATTTTATGTTATATGAAAATTTTTAAATTTTTACGAATTTTTGGAGTATTACATGTGGTATCAGAGCACACGTTCAGACACTAGGCCTGAATGAGGCTCAACCTGCATAGATAAACATTATATTTAATGTATGCATACTTATTATTATTTTTCTTTTTGAAATGTTATTTCCAGAAAAAGAAAAAGAAAAATTCTGAGCTAAACTGCATGTATGGAAAGACTCAAGGAATATGCAGATGAAGAGCCCTCATTTAATTAATGAAGTAATTCTAGAAGAGAACTAATATAGGAAGAAGTAACTATTAACTCTTCGGAATTATTACAAACAGTTAAAGAATTAAGAACTGAGATGGAAACAATCAAAAAGGAAAATGAAAGAATTCTGAGAGCTCAAGAGGAGTTGAATCAGATCTTGATGGAAAAATTTCAGAATGAAGAAAAAGATAAATGGACAGTATCTAAAGATATGTCCTACCAACACAAAATAAAAAAGTCTAGAAAGTCTAAAATCAAAAGTAGCTCATCCTCTGAGATTTATGGCGATCCACATAGGAATAATTATCAGTATACTAGTGATAGTAGCGAAGATAATCATCATTCAAGAAAAAAAAAATTTAAGCCTTATGAAGAAATTTCAGGGGAATTTAAGAAAATAAAACCACCAACTTTCAATGGTGAAACTGAGAAGGGAGAAGAGGCTGAATCATGGTTGTCTAGGATGAAGAAATATTTTCAAATTTACAATTACTCTAATCAACTAAAAGCGAGAATGGCAATTTATAACCTAACTGGGAAGGTAGATATTTGGTGGCAGAACCTAAAACGAGTAAAAGGAATTAGGGAAAAGAACATTAACTGGAGTACATTTAAGAAATATTTAAAAAATAAGTTCTTGTCAGAACAATACTATGAAGAGCGAGCTAAGGAATTTTATGAACTAAAGCTGGGAACAATGAACATGAAATAATTAAACAGTAAATTTTTAAGTCTGCTTCGATACGTGACTTACATTGTGGATGAGAAGCCTAAGGTATAGCAGTTTCTAAGTTGTTTACCTTTTCATATAAAAAATAGAATTGAATATGATAATCCAAAAACCTTGGAGGAGGCTATGCGGAAGGTGAATTTTTGCTATGAGTATAATCGCAAAAAGGAAAGTATGTCAAACTGGAAGTCTAAAAGATCTAATAATTTTGAACAGAAGAAGAAAGGTTTTGTACCTGATCGTAGTTTTAGGAATAATAACACACGAAATTTTACTAATAAAAATTTCCAAGGGAATAAAGGTAATTCAAAGTTAAATCCAAATGGCCCTAGAAATAAAGAACCTGTTAATAATCATAGTAATTACACCAAGAATAATGAATGAAAAGAACTAGTAAAATGTTGGGAATGCAATGGTCCTCATTATGCATCAGTTTGCCACAATCAAAACAAGACTGTCAGCAACATACATACATTATAGGAGGAGATGATTGTTGGTGATCTAGTAAGGACAATGCCCAAGATCAATGATGCACTAAAAAACTGGTAGGTGGATTATCAAACTTCTATGGTGGAAGTGGAAGGTAAGTTGAATCAAACACCTATATCTATTTTAATTGACCCAGGGGATAGCTTAAGTTATATTTCTCCTGATTTAGTAGAAAAATGTAAGTTATCAGTAGAAAAATTTGCAAAGTCATGGTTAGTTCAGCTAGCTACGTGCGCAAAAAGAAAGGTGATTTGTTTTGTAAAGGATTGTACTGTAAACATGGATCAGTTTGAAACCTCTATGAAACTTAATGTACTTCCTTTAGGTTCTTATGATATGTTAATTGGTATGGACTGGTTAGAACAGCATAGGGTATTTTTGAATTGCTTCGATAAAACTTTTACGCAAGTAAATAATGATGGAGAAATAGTAAACGTAAGAGGAATCCCTAGGAAAATAGCTATCATACATATCTCTGCTTTGCAATTAAAGAGAGTTGTTCGAAAGGGTTGTAAAGCCTTTGCTGTAACTGTAATTAATGAAGAAAATACTAATAACAAAGATAAACTAAAACTGGAAGACATTCCAATCCTGAGGGGGTATTCGGATGTATTTATGGAAGAAATTTCGAGACTGCCTCCGAAGAGAGAGTTAGAATTCACTATTGAGTTGGTACCTAGTGCAGTGCCCAGCTCAAAAGCCCTTTATCGGATGAATATATTGGAATTAAATGAATTAAAATCATAATTAAAAGAACTTATTAATAAGAATTATATCAGACCCAGTGTGTCTCCTTGGGGAGCACCTGTTATTTTCGTTAAAAAGAAGGATGGTACTCTACATTTATGTATAGATTACCATCAACTTAATAAAATGACCATTAACAACAGATATCTATTGCCTCGCATAGACGATTTGTTTGATCAGTTACATGGAGCGACTGTATTTTTGAAGATTGATTTACAATCTAGTTATCACCAGGTCTGAATCAAAGATGAAGACATATTTAAAACAACTTTTAGGATCAGATATGGTCACTATGAGTTTGTTGTTATGCCATTCGGGCTTACTAATGCACCGACTGTCTTCATGTGTCTAATGAATAATGTATTGCATAAGTACCTTGATAAGTTCGTGGTGGTATTCATTGACGACATTCTAATTTATTCTAAGTCTAAAGAAGAACATGAAGAGCACTTAAAGATTGTTTTACAAGAATTGCAAGAACATCAGCTTTATGCAAAATTTAGTAAGTGTGATTTCTTTAAGGATAAAATACAGTACTTGGGTCATGTAGTAACAAAAGAAGGGATCTCAGTTAATCCAGAAAAGATAAAGGAAATTGAAGAATGGCCAGTCCCAAAGGACATAACTGACGTACGGTCATTCATGGGAATTATGGGTTATTATCAAAGATTCATTGAAGGGTTTTCAAGAATTGCAAATCCCATAACTTATTTACAGAAGAAAGGGAAGAAATTCGAGTGGAGGTGAAGAGAGTTTTAAAAAGTTAAAAACATTACTAACTACTACACCAATCTTAAGGATTATTGATCCTAATAAAGACTTTATAGTATGTACTAATGCATGCAATGACGATCTAGGTGGATTTTTAACTCAGGAAGGGCACGTCATTGCATATGAGTCTACGAAGCTTAAGATTCATGAGAAAAACTATGCGACCTATGACTTAGAGTTAGCTGCTGTCATACATGCCTTGAAGATGTGGCGCCATTACTTAATCGGAAGAAATTTTATATTAATGATAGATAATAAAGGATTAAAATATTTATTGGATCAACCTAACTTAAATGCAAGGCAAGCTAGGTGGATAGCTTTCCTTAGCGAGTACGATTTTGAAATTCAACATATTAAGGGAAAAGAAAATAAGGTTGCTGATGCTCTAAGCAAAAATGAAAAACTAAATTCTGTAGTAGCAATCGGCACCTATAAAACAGAATTAAAAGAACAACTAAAGGGAGTAAGATTGGATGAAAACTATCAGAAATTACAAGCAAAAGTAACAGAAAATTTAATTGAAAGTTTAAGTACAGGGTATAGTCTAAATGAAAAAGGATTATTACTATATAAAGACAGACTGTATATACCTAATGTACCTAAGATTAAGTTACTAATTTTAAATGAAATTCATAAGACTCCTTACTCAGGACATCTTGGTTATTAGAAGACTATAACCATGTTACGGAAGGATTATTTTTGGCCAAACATGAAGAATGAACTGGAAGAATACATTACCAAGTGCTTTGAATGTCAGCAAGTTAAGACTGAACACCAGCATCTAGTTGGGTTACTTCAGCCATTACCTATCCCTAGCTGGAAGTGGGAAATAATCAGTCTTGATTTTATTATAGGTCTACCTAGGAATCAAAATCTGAATGACTTGATAATGGTGGTCGTTGATAAACTTAGTAAATCAACTCATTTTATACCTATAAAAACCACTTACAAGGCTACTAATATTGCTGATATATTCCTAAAACAATTTTTTTTGTTTACATGGGATACCGAAAGTTATAATTTCATATAGAGACCCTAAGTTTACAGGCAATTTTTGGAAGACTTTGTTTAAAGGATTGAATACTACTTTAAATTTCAGTACCTCTTTTCATCCCCAGATGGATGTACAGACTAAAAGAGTGAATCAAGTGTTGGAACATATGCTCAAAATATATGTTAAGGAACAACCAGGTAAATGGGAAGATTACCTACACCTAGTAGAGTTTGCTTACAACAATCACTACCAAGCTTCAGCAAGATACAGTCCATTTGAAATTTTGTATGGCAGGAAGTGCAATACCCCCATCTCATGGAGTAATCTAGTTGATAGGTTAGTATTAGGACCTGAACTATTAAAATAGATGGAGTTAATTGTAAAACAGGTGCAAGGTAACTTGAAAGTTGCACAAGACAGACAGAAAAGTTAAGCTGATCTTAAATGAACTCAAAAAGAGTTCCAAGTAGGTGAACATGTCGTTATTAAGGTAAGGCCTAAAAAGAGCTCTATGAGATTAGGAAGTTGTGCTAAGTTAGCACCCCAATATTGCGGACCTTTTGAGATACTGTCCAGAATAGGATAGGTGGCATATCAATTGGCTTTACCACCAAATTTGAAGGTTCATAATGTTTTTCATATTTCTGTGTTAAAAAAATATGTACATGATGCTACTCATATTATAAACTAGAATGATGTGCAGGTGGAACCCGAAGGAGATTTTATGGTGGAACTGGATTGTATCCTCGAAAGGAGGGAGATATTGCTTTAGAATCGCACCATTGGTCAGGTGAAGGTGCAATGGAAGCACCTTAGTCCAGAAGAAGCCACCTAGGAATTGGAGAGTCATATGCGGGCTGCATATCCAATTATGTTCCAGGGAAATTCTGAGGACGAAGAATAAATAACATCGAGGACGATGTTATAATTTAAGGGGGTGTGTATGTCACATGCCCCAATTGGAAAAACATTTTATGTTCTAAGAAACACTATGTTATATTTTATTATAAAGTTTGTAATTAATGGCCAAGTGGAGTCAAGGATAATTGAATGTAATTGTTGAATATTTTATTAATTAATAAATGAAAGATGAGACAACATCTTAAGGAAGTTGTTAAATGAGTGTTTTATTGGTCACTTGGTGGAGTAGGCTGGGTTGAGAGCAGATTGACACTTGGCAGCATCCTCAAACTACTTCTAGCTGTTGCAAGAGGCAACTTCCCTATTTTTTTGGTCATGTTCCCCAAGAAAGTGGAACAAGAGTAGGTGGCTCATTAAGTGAAAACTGACCCAAAAGACATAGGCATGCTAATAAAACTTCCCATTGAAGACAGCTAAGACTGCTCATTCTTGACTTGTGAACATTTTGAGTGAATGAAGTGCACAAGAAAATTCGATGGAGGGGAATAGTTGAAGTATGTTTTGAGTGAAAAGTGCTGAAGATATGAACTAGTGCAACTATTCTAAGATGAGTCCATATTGCTGCATGCAGAACTAATTCACTGGTGAACACTCAGTAAAGTTGCAGAGGATTACTAAACTACATATCTCACCCAGTACTTCTACCAGGTGGACCAGGAGACAAGCTCGAGGGTCCTGATATTTGCAATCCAACTTTTCTCCAGGAGTTGGTTGGGAGGAACAGGTTCCTTAAGTTGTTGCCACCTCTTCTACATTTCTAGGTTCTGCATGATTTATCTAGCTTTCTAATTGTTTATTGTTATTTGGAAGAATTGAGTTTAAGCGATAATATGTTATGCTTCTGTTTTGTTGTTGTTAGGGTTAGTTAATCAAATACTTTTGCTATGAAAAGATAGTTAAATGTTGGATTAGATAGATTAGGGTAAATGATTAGAAGAATTTTCAATTTTACTGATAGATTAAAAGAATACCTAACTGTATTTTTCCACACCCTCTTAAAGGTAGTACTCTAGTACAATAGGTTAGATTAAATTCAGATAAAGAATCAAATGAAAAATGCATGAATGTGTTTTATCACTTTCTACATGTTTCATAAGAGTTATTCATATGTATTTTTTTCCTTTCTATTTTAGATGTTTTTATTTAGACAGAGTACTTTGAATAACATAAACAGATCTGTCTTAGGACAGATTTAAAAGTATAAATATACTTAGTCTGTGTATTAGCTTACACATTAGATAGACTATTTACTATAAATCTGTTATTATAGTAACTAAAAGACCTTATAAAACCAGAAAGTAAATAAGTAGGGTTAACATAAAAGAAACAGTAAATATAGCTAGAAATCTAATGAGATAATTTCATCATTAATCTAAAGTAAAACAAAACTAGAATAACACTATAATCAAATAGTAACTATGTAATAATAAATTAGTGTTTTATAAATAAAACCTATATTGAAATAACTGTCAAAATTAGGAATATGTTTACCTTCTCTTTTACTAGCAGAAGGATTTTACAAATTCAACCATAAACTGATTTAAGCATACATTTCTTCATTTATATAACCTTAAGTATCAAATAGATGAATATATAAAATTTAAAACATCATCATCTAAATGAAATAGTATTAAAACTATACGATAAATATAAATTGAGAGAAAATAAGTAAAAGACCTTTTAAATAATCAAACCTAGGAAGTACAGTAATGTCTTAGGTTATTTATTCAACTTTTCTTCTATCTATTTGCTGAGTATTTTCTTATTGACAATAAAAATCCAGTTCTGTCATAGAAATCAACTAGCTGAACTTTTCTTTATCTTATAATCAAAATTAAACAACTACGAACATAAACATAATAAACCTCTTAAAAATATTATTTAACTATCTACTCATCTAGAACAAATATCAACTTACAGTAATAAAAACTCTATTTAGGATAAGTTTAACATACTTAAAAAAAACCAGAATCGGTAAGAATCTTGCAGCTGCCATCATCTTCTTAAAACCACAATATATTTATATCATCAAAATGTAAGTACAAACAGTAAGCTTTGAGCTTATTTAAAATAGAAATAACATCTAAACCCTAATATCACTTAATCATATCAGTTACGGCCCTATGGCCTTTTACAAACAATGTCACGGCTTAAAAGCCTGTATAAAATATTTATACTGAAATCAAAACTATGGCCATGAAATCCTTAAGTATCTAACATGAAACAACCACTAGAGATTTTAAAATATTTCTTATTAATATATCATAGTATCGGCCTCATGGTCTTCCAAAACAAAGAGAGCATCATATAGCCATGCTCGAACAATAACCCAACCACCACGCAGGAAGTATCATCATAAACACCATACAACCAGTGCAGGAGAACCTCAAGCAAGATCGAGGCTTACCAGATTGGATACGAAGCCTAGAATCCCTGCGTGGAGACTTTACAACGTAATTCTAGTGCATACCCTTCACTTGTAAACCTGCAAGAGTATAATAAACACTAATTGAGAAATGTATATAAACTACAGATTTTATAATCTATGAACTAGTGAAAGAATAGATATAAAACCAAAGAAATTCCTCACCTAAAGAAACTGACCCCGGCCTCGATTTGGGTAACGAGAATAGACCCAAACCACCAGAGCATTAATTCCAAGCAACGAAGGAAGCACCGTTGAGAAACCCTAGAAAGGAAGTCCAAATCAACGCTGAAGTAAACCAAACACCGAAATCACAGTATAGAGTTTTATTACTACCCAGTGCTTGAAGAATAGCTCATGCATAAACAAATTAACAAGAATAAAGACCACTTCAACCAGAGAAATGGTAACGGTGATCGAGGGCTTCCACACCGAACGAAAGACAGAGGCCACATGAACCTCTATATTCAGAAGAAAGACGACTTTTGGAAAGGAGGCTTGCACACAATGGAGTGACAGTCAGGCCATGTGACCATGAGCCTATAACTCGTCCACTCCACAATAGAGACAAGACAAAATGCTGCTTTTTAGGGTTTGGTATAGTTTTATATTGCACCTCAAGGTCAACAAAACCTAATCATCGAGCTTCGACCACATGGTAGCCAAATTATTTGAGAAATGTGGGTTTGTAATATAGTTCGAAATCTCTTTGGAGCAGCCTGCATAAAATAGCATTTTATAACAAATCTATGGTTAAAAAAACCCCTGTCTTCACTCAAAATATCGTGACTTTATAAATGTGCATTTTCATAACCCTAAAGAATCATATAGGAAGGTAATAATTACTTACACCAAGGTTTACGTTATGTTCTACAAATTAGAAGTGGGTAAAAACCTTCACAAATAATCCTTCAATGTTATATGCATAATAAACAAAAATTTGGGAGAAGCCATAGCATGATAAAAGACCCTGTAAAAGGATTAATCTTTAATGTTTGTGTGCTTATAAACCCTACGATAATTTTTAGCTTGCTTTTTGTTAATCTAGGTATTAAACTTAGATCCATAATACACTTGGTGAGATAAAGATCATATAAATGTTAAGTTGGTTAGTTTTGTTTGGTAGAAAGTAATATTTTACTTCTTTACCCAAATAGCAGTAATGCTATTGTTTTAAAATATAAAATTGGTATTATTACTTCTCCATTTGGTAAGTACTAGAATAGTTTAGAAGAACTTTTTTATACACTTGGTATTATTCCCATGTGTGAATAACAGTTAATGTAATTTATGACTATACCTAGATCATAAGATTCCTAAGTTTATTTAACTCGTTATTTGTGGAAAACAAATACTCTTGAGTTTAACTCAACATCGAGTAAGTAAACAAAAGGAATCTGCTATACAATTTACCTTTCACTAGAGTTATATACAGTAACTAAACTGAAAATAGATTGATGAAAGTTAAATGAACAAGTTATAGTTATAGCATAATGGAAGAGTAACTGGACTAGGTTCAGTTTACTAAAAATACTTATATTACTATAAACTATTTAGAACATAAATAAACATATCAACGATACCTCATTTATTGCTCAAAGCTGTAAAATAAATAAATTTACTAGCATTCTATTTTATGCTAGTTGAGATAATAATCTCAATCTGGAAAATGGTGACAAAACGTCTTACCTGTAAAGGACCTGTAAAAGAAGCATCACTTCACTTCATTAGCTAAAAAGCTAAGTAAGCCTCGATCTCAACTGAAGTTCCATCCTACTTTCATAAGACAGTAAAACAAACTAAGCACTAGTAATTAAACAGATGTTTCAATTCTTGTTATTCCAAATCATAACTTGCTAAATCAAATCCTTAACAATGAATTATGAAAACTAACAATAAGTATGCAAAATTAGAGATTAACAAAAGAATCGGTTTCTAGTTTAAAATTGTTTAAGGTAACTGTTAACAATTATTTGTTCCTAAGTAGTGACGACTGCAAACATTTTATGTTATATGAAAAATTTTAAATTTTTACGAATTTTTGGAGTATTACATCAATGACATAAGCAAATAAAAGAGATATGCAAACCGTAAAATGAAGACAACAACTTATAACGGAGTTCACCCCTTACGGGCTGCTTCTCTAGGTCCATCTCCAATGAGGACTGATCTTATTAGTCTTCAAAAATGCTTTAGCAATGTACAAATAGAAGCTAGAAGTCACCCTGAATATCACCATAAAGTTCTGATGTTCTGGACCAAAAACATACTTCAACAATAGCTTCAGAATGAAATTATGATTCTTTACAGTGTAAACATACTCCAATGTAGCTGAAGGGTTATGTGAGCACTTTTTTTTACATAGAGCCTGGATGTAAAAATAGAAGTTGGATTCAGTATCCTTGCGAAAAAACGAGTTTTTTGAGTATAGAATCGATGTAGTTATGAATTGGAGCTCGGGATGCCCCCTTTGGCACAATCTCCAAAATTGCCACTGTTTCGTACAGTGCGTACAACCTCGAAGTGTGTACAATATGAAAGTGTCTAGGGATGCGTCAGACTCACATAGAAATGTGTGCAAAGAGAAAAACCACCTCAAGATGTGTGAAAAACCACCTTGGGTTGCATGCAAAACCACCTGAGAATGCATGCAAAACCACCTCGGTTTGCATGCAATACCACCTTGGCCTACGTGCCAAGACCTTGTCTCGAACTCTGTGCAAAGGTTTCTTCCTCATCTCAAAATCTGTGCCTGGTTTTATAGGTTGTGGGAGGTTGTGTAAGATCCAAATTCATTGGTTGCAGTTCAAATACATTTATTTCCAAATACTATTACAAGTTAATTGTTTGGCATAATGGTTATTGGTTGGAGTAATGTTAGGGATGTTATGGGTTCAAATCCCCTAAACAACTCCATTGTTTATTCATATATATAGTATTAGGTTGAAATAATTTATTAAACCAATTTTTTCGAATCTTAAGCCAATTTGAACATGTCGAGGTTGCCTTCCATTGGTCTACATGTCAACCGTTCAGTGTGCCACATCATGCCCTGTCATCACCTGCCATGTTATAATATTCCATGTGGCACTCCTTGTTTATTCATATATATATAGTATTAGGTTGAAATAATTTATTAAACCAATTTTTTCGAATCTTAAGCCAGTTTGAACATGTTGAGGTTGCCTTCCATTGGTCTACATGTCAATTGTTCAGTGTGCCACATCATGCCCTGTCATCACTGACCACGTTATCATATTCCAAGGGAGTAAGCTATCTACCCGAAGATTTGCACCAAGGCCCACCCGACGTCGTTGAGTGATAGCTTACTCCGTTACCCTTCTGTGAGACCGAAACTTACTGGATTTTGCTTCTTGCACCAAATAAGTAAAGACTTATTGCTACTTGAAAACTCAGAAGTCTAAGGATCTTTACCACTCTATTTCATCTAAATATTGAAAAAACTAAACTAAAATTTACTTATCTCTTATCAAATCTATTTACATGAATCCAAAACAACAATTTAAATTTTTCAAATTTGGATTTTACCAAAAATATAACTAACCAAAAACCATCTAAAAATCGAAATATTATGAAAAACCAAACTTACATCAACAACATAAATCAACAATTTTATTAAACACAAGCAAAAACTCTTTTATTATTCTCTTCACTCTATAAACAAGTTGCAAACCTAAAAATTGGAAAAGACGGTTTGGGGGGGCTTACTGTACAGTGCTACGATGGGGCAGTAGGGTTTGCTCGGCCAAGCCTCAGCCTGTGTGCTGACCTTACCTGTTAGGTTTTTTCTAGAGGGAGGACAGTTTCACAGATGGTTCCTTCATTTGAATGTCTTTTGCCTATCGGTTAACGATTGCGGTCGCGGTTTATGATGCCTTGCTGGTCATTGGTGGGAGTTCTACATTTTCTAGGTTAAAATATTTTACTAGCTGTCAGTGGCAGTGAACGGGGCATTTTTCCTTGGTGGAAGCGTTGACCGGGGGTGGGTGTGTGGGCTTCAGCTTGGTGGAAGGGGGTGGAATAACTCATTTTACTGTTACCTTTCACCTGTGAAGGGTTTTTACCGGCGCACATCATGGGTTTGGATGATACGGTGGACTACTCGGTGGATCCGGTGCTGGAAGGAATTTTTCATTAATCCACGGGTGGTTTCGGGCTTGGTGACTCGGGTGCACATAACTGCTGGGGTGATGGTTTTCTCCCGGTCTCTTTGCACTCGGCACTGGGGGGGGTTTCTCTTCGTCTCAACTTTTCGCTGATTCACCTATTATTGATCACGAGGATCCTTCTGTGCTTTCGGTGTCTGGGGAAGCAGGTTTCTTGGCTTGTAATCCCTCTACAGGCAGTGTCTCTTATTTGGGCAGAAGCTTTCATGGTTCCGTGGATGCAGTGGACACGCTATCTGAGGTATTTGTTGATGTGGGTCAGGACTTGCATGCGATTGGTGCCGAGGGAGTTCACGAATAGGGGCTTGGAGGTAATGTTCCAGAGGTGGTCATGGGGGGACATGAGGTTCCTATGCAGGTCAGTATTTCTCCTAGAATAAGAGAACCTGGCGGTGGTTCTGTACCGCTAGGGACTAGGGTGGTGGAGCGTGGCACTAATAGGCACCGAAAGGCCTTTGTTAAGAAGTGGAGAGTGGCATGCTCGTATGCATTGGGGGAGGACATACGCTGGTCTGAGATTGTGCAGATGGCTTCCTTGACTGTGGTTGGGAAAATTATTGGCAAGAAAGTTTCTATCCCGGCGATTGAGAATTGGATAAATTCCTCTTGGGCTGAATATTTGGGGGTGATTCCTGAGCTGGAGGGTTTAACTAAGGGTTGGTTTGCTCTTAATTTCACTCACCAGGAGCATGTGAACTAGGTTGTTGCGAGAAACTGGACCATAGAACAATGTCCTGTATTGCTTAAAATTTGGACCCCAACCTTTGATGCCTCACACGAAAGGGTGGATGAAGTGCTGATTTGGGTTCGGCTTCCGAGTTTGCCGTGGCAGTATTGGTTGGAGGAGCATTTCATCTATATTGGCAACATCTTGGGGACTTATTTGGAGGCAGACCTATCATACAAAGTTACGAAATTGCACAGGGTGGCGCGGATACTTGTCAATATTAATGTGCGGGAGGGTTTATATGAAGAGATTCACCTCTCCTGGGGAAATACATTCTTTAAACAGTGGCTTGATTATGAAAATATCCCATTTCGATGTCACAGGTGTCATGCTTATGGCCACCTTGCGGTGGATTGCAGTCTTGGGGTACACATGATCAATGGTCGTGAAACTAAGCGGGGTTCTAGTGGGCCTGGTTCGAGTCATGGGGGGTCCTCTCCATCTTTGGGACCTTCTTTGTCTGAAGCTGAGGAGATGCACACGAAGACGGTAGCTACGGTTCAAACTATGGTGGAAGAAAATTTGATCTCGGTGGATGTGGTCGCAGGGGCGTCTACTGAAGAACATCCAGATTCAGGGCCGACTCCACCGGGTATTACTTCTATTGCCCCTACTCCATCTTTAAATGTGTTTGCTAATATTTTTCATGTTTATGGGATGGATTGGATGGGGGAAAAATTAAGGAATCTTGCTATCTCACCACTCCCAATGGTGGCCACCACCCCTTCCACTACTGCATTTTTAGAGGAGGTCCTCCAGCTTCCCTTGGTATGTGATGAAGATGCGGCTGGGTCTCCTACCTAGCCCACTCCTGCTGAATCTGGATATTTCCTTAGGTCAGGGAAAAAGACCTCTAATGGGGGCTTAGGAAAGGATTCACTTCCTATGTCTTGGGGGAGGGGATGAAAATTCTTTCTGGCAAAGGCTTAGTCTAGGTCCCAGAAGGATATGACCGAGGGGAAACAACTATCTATCGAACATGCACTTAGAGCAGTGAAGGCCTAGAAAAAGGGTTGTCGATGAAGATCATGTCCTTAAATTGTCGGGGTCTGGCAGGTCCCCTTAAAAAACCTGCTTTACGGCAGGTGTTCGACTTAGAACACCTGGATATTATGTTGTTACAGGAAACTCTGGGTGGTGGTGATGTGATCAAGGAGAAATTGGAGAATTAGTTTTTTGGTTGGTCTTTTGTGACCCTAGATGTGCGGGGTCATTCGTGGGGTCTTGATATGGGTTGGGATACTCGTGTGGTAAGAGCCCTGAATATTTGGGGTATGGATTCGGTTTTGGGTATGACGGTGCAAGGACTGGATCATGGGGACCCTGTTGATGTCTTTAGTATTTACGATCCTTATATTAATCGCATTCCCTTCTTGGACAATATTTTCAAACTGGATTTGTTTTGTGGTGATTTGGTTGTTATTGGAGGCGATCTTAATTTTTCATTGGGACACGCTGAGGTTTGGGGGCCTTTTCCACACCCAGATCTTCTTTCTGAATATTTCACTCAGAAGCTCATTGAGCGAAACTGGCTGGACATCGAACCAGTTAAACTTAAGCCGACTTGGCATAACAATAGGTGTGGGGATGGCCATGTGGCTAAACGACTTGATCGTTTTCTGATTAGTGAGAAGATGTTGGATCGTCAACATTATATGAAGCAGTGGGTGGGTTGTGGGGGTTGATTTGATCATCTGCCCATATTTTTGGAATACCGGAATGGGCCGGTAAAACTTCCCAGTCCTCTCAAATTCAATAAGACATGGTTGAAGGATGAATCCTTTCGGTAGTTGATTCATTCAAATTGGGTCTCTTTTAATCCGAATATTAGATTGTTTGTGGCCTTTCAGTTTGTGAAGAATTTTGTCAAGTTGAAGAGGCTCATTAAGATTTGGGTGATGGAAAAGAGAAGAAGAGATGATGATGAGCTGAGGCAGATTGAAAAGGATATAGTTGACATTATGGACATGGATAGTGGGGGCATGTTGAATTAGGAGACTAAGGATACATTGGTTGGCTTGCATGGACATAGGAACACTATCTTATTGGAAAAGGAGAAGACCTGGCGGTTAAAGAGCAGGGCGCTTTGTTTGGCTTGTGGGGATGAAAACACCACATTTTTTCATGCATACACTAAGGGAAGGAAAGCTTTGAATACCATCTAGTGCCTGGAGGATGATAGAGGCAGGAGACGAGAATCCTTTAAGGAATTGGCTGAGATTGGGGTTGAACACTTTCAGAATTTATTCAAGGCTCCGGTTGGGGCACACATAGCGGAGATCATGCGTGTTGCACAAGTCTTTCCACGGTTTTTTGGGGAGGAGGAGAACCTTTCTCTTATGGAAGATGTCTCTGAAGAAGAACTGAAAGTGGCCCTTCAGAGTTTTCAGAAGGATAAAAGTCCTGGACCCGATGGTTGGACCATTGAATTCTTTATTGAATTTTTTGACCTCTTAGGGACAGACATTCTAAAGGTGGTGGAAGATACTCGAACTTCTGGTAGGATTCTGGCCTGCTTCAATTCGACCTTCATTGCTTTGATCCCAAAGGTGGATAACCCAAAGACTCTGCATGATTTCATACCCATTTCACTATGTAACTGTATATACAAAGTGATTTCTAAGGTTATTGCCCGAAGGTTGAAGGATTTATTGTCTGAACATATTTCTGGCGAACAATTTGGATTACTGAAAGGAAGACAAATTCATGAGGCTATTGGGGTGGCACAGGAAGGCCTTCACAGTATGAAGACTCACAAAATTAAGGGAGCTATTTTGAAAATTGACCTCTCCAAAGCATATGATAAGGTAAGCTGGTTATATATTCATATGTTACTAATTCATCTTGGCTTTGGGATTGCTTTTGTCAGGTGGATCATGAGCTGTATTACTACTGTTTCTTTCTCGGTACCGATCAATGGGGAAGCATCCCCCTTCTTTCATGCGGAGAGAGGATTGAGGCAGGGATGCCCCTTATCTCCTTTACTCTTTTTGCTTGTGGCTGAAGGCTTGAGCCGCATTTTGAAGAAAGCACACAATGAAGATCATTTGCTCGGTATTGTTGTTGCACAACAGATGCAAATCACACATCTTCTATTCGTGGATGATGTGCTTATTTTTTTCTCTAGGAGTGTACATGATGTAGATACTATTTAAGAAATACTTAGTCTTTTTTATTCCGCGACAGGCATGGAAATAAATGATGGGAAATCTACATTGACGATTCATGGTATGGATAATGTGGAAGTTAGACATGCTTCAGCTCTCTTTCCTTTTATCCATGCTTCTCTGGATGAGGGATTAAAATATCTGGGATTTCTGCTGAAGCCCAATAAATTTTTGAAGAAGGACTGGTTGTGGCTGATTGAAAAATTGGAGAAGCGATTGCATACATGGAGCCATCGTTGGATTTCTAGAGCGGGGCTCCTTATCTTGGTAAAATCGGTCTTGGAAGCTATTCCTGTATATTGGATGTCTCTTTCGTGGATCCCCCTGGGTATATTGGAGAAAGCGTGTAGAATCTGTCTACACTTTCTGTGGAGCGTTTATAAGGATGCCTCAGTTTCTCCATGGGTCAGATGGGAGAAGATTGCAAGGCCAAAATCCATGGGGGGATGGGGTCTTAAAAATATTTTTCTTTTTGCAAGAGATTTGGCAGCAAAAGGGGGTTGGCGCCTGATTCATTCGAAAAACCTGTGGACCAGGGTTATGATTGAAAAATATATCGGCACAGAATCTGTGGTTGACTGGATCAAAAATCCACAAAAGGGGCATAAGGGTGGATCGGTCATATGGAAAGCGGTGAATAAAACCTTCACCGTTATTGAGGACAACCTGATTTGGAAGGTGGGTAATGGAAGGAGGTTGCGGGTGGGCATTGATCCATGGCTTGGATGCAATGGTCGATCCAGGTTGTTTGAACCACTCATAAATTCCCTTCAGCAGCATGAAGTACACTACCTCTATCAACTTGTTGCCCCTGTACAGGCGAATCGATGGTCTCAAACTTGGCAACCGGTCTTAGATTTTGAACTCTCAATTAGGGAAGATGTCGAACTGAACCAGTATTTTGGGGCTCTCACTTTATCCATGGTAAAGCTCAGAGAGGAGGAGGATGTAATCATTTGGAATGGGGTCTCTTGTGGAAAGTATACACCCAGGGAAGGGTATATATTCCTGAATGCACAGGATAACGGACAGCGGACAGTGTGGTGGTGGAAGAAGATTTGGAAATTTCATTGCCCACCTAAAATGCGCTTATTCTGGTGGTGTGTTTTAGAAAATAAAGTTCCCTGCTGGGATAACCTCCTCTATAGGGGATTCAATGGACCGGGATGGTGTGCTTTATGCCGAAACGCGGGGGAATCGACTGTACATTTGTTTCTTACTTGACCATACTGTGTGGGGGTGTGGGCAGAATGTTGTACACTGTTGGGATTGGATCCAGTGTGTAGATGGGAAGGGAACTCTATCATACATGCTTGGGAGAGATGGTGAAGACATGAAACAATGGATGTTATGACTATGCTTCCTCTCCTGGTGACTTGGGGCATATGGTTGGCTAGGAATAATCTTGTTTTTAATGGGAAAGACTGTACACCGGCTATTACAGCTGGGATGGTATGTGGGATTGCACTTGCACTCCCAAAACATCTGAGGATTAAAAAATAGCGGGATATTCTGGTACTTGAGATTGATCGGTCATCTCCCTGGGGTTTCTTTGATGGTGGCTCATAGAACAATCTTTGTGGGGGTGGTGCTATATTAAATCTAGATGGGAATCAGTCCTTTGAATTGATTACAGGTTTGGGGGAGGGTAGCAACAACCGAGCTAAACTTTTAAGTTTGAAATTACTCCTCATATTTGCAGCAGTGAAGGGGTGTAGAACCATTAGGATATTCGGTGATTCCTTGAATGTGATCAATTGGGTTAAAAGAATACAAACATGCAGAGACCTTCTGTTATGCAATATATTACGAACTATCTGGGAAATTATGGAATCATTTGATCTGATTACATACACTCATGTCTACAAGGAGAACAACTACCAGGAAGACTCAGCCTCGAAGGAGGGGCTCTTGTTGGACCCAGGCGTGTGGAAGGTTAAGGAACGGATAGGAGAGGCCACTTTCAAATACTATCACCACCCCTTTTTTGATGTGGTGGTTGCATGAACTCCCATTTTTCTCGGAGGAGAAGGGGATAGTACTTCTTTTGATCTTTGGCTTGGTCTTTTTATGATGGTTTTACTTTCGGTATTAATTCACTGAGACTATGTTAGACAATATTTCTTATATATATCAGATATTATATGAGGTCATATTGGACAGGATGATATGTGCAGTGTGCATGAAATGGGCAGGGCCTGTTTTTTTTTGGACCTATTGGACTATGGGTTCTTGAAATCTGATGGATGGATCATATTGGTTTTTTTGAACATGGTGGTTTTTGAACAGTGTTTACAAATATGCTTGGCATATCTACAAAATGTAATTTTGTCTCTCTACAGATGATATAGAATTATGCTTTTTTTCCTTCGAAAAAAAAAGAAAGTTGCAAACCTGCATTTTCATATATCTATTACATTGCATAGAAATACAATAAAAGTATTCAAACGGTAAAATTAGTTATAAAATTTTGTAGACTTCTAGAAATTTATTATATTTTTTAATATTGCTTGCTGCTAATTGTCAATGATTATACACAACATCAATTACCAACAAAAATCCAAATTACAATAAATACGCTACTCCACACCAAAATCAATGATAAATTTTTTTATAAGATACAATCAATATTGCTTGCTTCTAATTGTTAATGATTATACATAGCATCAATTACCAACAAAAATCCAAATTAGAATAAATACACTACACACCAAAATCAATGATAAAAATTGACAAAAATAGATGATAATATTTTATTGTATTTTAAAAATACTAATAAAAAATAACACCTAAGGCCCACTTGGATGAAATTTGACTGGCGATGGGTTTTGCAAGTCAAATACTGTAAGAAATCAAACTAAACCATACACAGACCTTACGTAAAATGCTTAGGTCTTAATTAAAAGGCTTAAACAATCTTAAAATTTTATTTACATTGTCAAATTTCGCTGATATATTGGATTTGAACTTGCAACTCCAACACCCAAATTGATAATTTAGTATCTCCAGCGGCCACTATTAATAATTATGAGGGATTGAGTAATTTGTTACCTTTCATACTTTTGAGTTTTCAAGTAGCAATAAGTCTTTACTTATCAGGGCGTAAAAAGTAGAATCAGATAGGTTTGAGTTTCCAAGTAGTGATAAGTCTTTATTTATCAAAGTCCAAGAAAAAGAATTCGATGGGTCTCCGTCTCACATAAGGGTAACGGAGTAAGCTATCACTCAACGGAGTCGGTGCAAATCGTCGAGTAGATAGCTTACTCCTATTCCACATGGCACTTCCGGAGTTGTTTTATTAGATGCCAAATCATCCATTTCTGGATGAAACGTATCAGCCTCTCATGTTGCCACATCACCATGATGAGGTCAACATGAAATCATCTCTGTCCATTCAGTTGTACGATCATGCCATGTGGGAGGCCCACATAATGCTACATGGAACCCCATTTTATCATTTTTACCTGTTTTGTCAAAATTTCTGAATGCAATAACTTTCACATACGGATTTCGTTTTGCATGAAATGAACGTCGCTGGAAATATCTCGGTGAGATCTATGCATCTATACCATTATTTTAAACATTTGAAGACTTTAAAATTTGGTTGTTTTGGGAGATCCTCCTGGATCAATCAAAGACTTAAATTTGGTGAAGAATTCTATGATGGTTTCGAAGTTGCTGGGACTCAATGCGATCATCTCATTCTCTAATTGCTTCCCTCTCATGACATCTTGTTTCTTTAATAAAGATTCAAGTTTTTTTCATACTTCTTTGGGAGATGTAAGACTTAAAAGATGGAAAAGAAGATCCTTAGACATGCTGAGACACATCAAACCATATGCTTCATCAAACTTATTGAAGTATTTTTCCTTCTCCACAGCTGATCTTGGCTCGACTTTAGTTCCCATGGTGACTCTCTAGAGACCTTTATTGTGAAATAGGATCTCAATATCATCCTTCCATTCAAATAAATTGAAAGGAGTGAGTTTAGGTACTGAAGACAACTTCATTTTTTATGTTGCTTGTGCTCTTGGTGACTGAATACTTGCAAAAAACTATGCAAGGTGTCTTACATCAACAGTTAGCACTTTCAGGATCATGTCAAACTTGAGATAGCTAAAGGGATAAACCCAATAGCCAGATGTAAAAACCTCAAGAATTATGTAGTTGCTCTGTTGCTTCTGGTGTAATAACTAGAAGTAGTTGCACCTACAATTACTTTGAAAACCTATCTTGGAAGATTGAGTTGCTCAATTGAGCCCTGATACCATGCGAAATTTTCACAACTAGATCTCAAATGCAAAAAAAAACCTTTTTCAGTTTTACAAAGATCTACAAGAAAAATTGAGAAGAAAAAGTGATGTAATTTACCCAAGAAAAGAAACTCATATGAAGTTGTTGCACTATTATTCAACAATATGTATACTATCAAAGTATGTTACAATGATTAGAATTCATGATCCTTATGAGACATTCAAATTCCACTCAAGTGGCAGGCTTAATTTGCATTGAAATCTTCTCTAGACTTAGTTCCAATGCTAACTCATGATGGGAGGCCAATTAACTGAAGGTGGTTGGCGCATGGGGGAGTTGGTGACTAGAAATTATCAAGGAGGATCTGAAGGAGGCACATGATTAGTGGTCATTGGAGCTCATTATTAACTCATAGTGATGAAATCAAGGTGCATGAGCTAGTTAACTAGTGGTAATTATCTGACTCAAGTGCTCCAAAAATCATGCATGTGGGCACATATGGTCCTAACAATAGGGAAAGTGGCACATGTGTGGATAATGGGGGTCAAATTGACTAGGATCAAGGCACTAAAAGCTCAACATCATGATGTATGTACTAGGGAGATCAATGAATGATGAATGGGATCAAATAATGATGCATGGCTATCAAATAATGATGCATGGCTTAGTCTAGAGGGGTAAAATGTTCCAACACTTATAAGAGAGCATAGGCTTTGAACCACCCAACAATATGAGAGCAAAAGATATAAGAGAGTTGGTTCCTAGGATAACTCAAATAGTGAAGATATAATCATTCTCGATATAAAGATTAATATAAAAGTATTAATGAAGTTTAGAAAATATACTCCATAAATTCTCAATATGTATATCTTTTAAATACCCTAAGATTAAGGATAGAGATATTGAATGGTGGAAAATTGTCACTATGTAAACCAAAAAGATGCATAAGAGGCATAAACTCTACATAACAAAAGTGTTAATATTAGTGAATGCAGAGTTTCTATAGTGTGTCACAATGTATAATAGTTTCCAAATATCCAAGTGTTAACTTTTAGATTTTCCAACTTTTTTGAGTTAAATCTCTAATCGTTAAAGGGAGACTAAAAAACAACTATGACAAGGAGACTAAAAAACAACTACCACAGATAATTGGGAGCACTACTACTTTAGAAAGAAATATATAAGGTTGAAAAACTATTGAAGGTGGTTTTTGAATGTTGAAAAAATAATAAAAACCCATAATAAGTTAAAATATTGTTAAAAAATAAAAACAAAATTTACACAAAAATTAAATAAAATTAATAATATAAAATGAACATAAAAAAAAGAAAAATAAATAAAACAATAACACATCATAAAATATAAAAATTCAAAATTAATTTGAAATTCTTGGGATGTGAAAGGAAAAAAAAGAAGAAGAAGGAAGATATGGTATAAGTACAACTAAAATAGGGAAAGCAAAATTAAGAAAAAAAAAGTTAGGTAGAGAGATAGTTAATAATAAGTTGTTAAGGTTGACTAGGTTTAAACCAAATTTTTAATTTTAAAATTGGTCAAATTAAATATAACGATGCATCAATAGAGTTTGAGATTCCATTGTGGACTGTATTGACTAGATATATGGAGTAATGAAGTGAAAGAATGTGATAAGAATCAACTAGATACATGAAATAATAAAGTGAAAGAAATCTAAAAATCCACTAGGCAATAAAACCAAAAGCCAATAATGTAAGATGGTGATAATGTGAATAATGTATGGATTTTTAATAAAAATCAATAAAACTTGATCCAATTTATTCTAGGAAATTATTATTTCCACGATTTTATAATTTCAACAATAATTTTTAAATTTTTTTTTAAACTAAATTCTTGTTTTAAAATTAACCAAATCACTAAAATTATAATTTAAACACATAAAATTATCATTCCTCCAAAACATTTTTTTTAAACCATAACAACAACATTCCCACAAGCCGAATTCCAACTGGTTGCATTTTGGTTAGCGCTTATACTGCTCTTTAAACGACCAAAATAACGTTAACTTTGTCGATCTTATTGCATATATTTGAAGTTATTAAATGAAAACACGTGGTGGTAAATGCGGGATAATCTTGTTAGATGAACAATGGCTGGAGATTTGTGCAAAAGAGAAAGTGGAGATAGATTGGTAATCTCTTTCTATCCCAAAAAACGGTAGAAGGGCCTTGGATACCATTTTTTCAAGTAGGAAGGATTTGACGAGCCTGCCATCACTGATTTCCCGCTTGCGGACCGAATCTAATTTCCTTCGTTGGTAAAACAGACGTTGCATAACCTAACGGTCATATGATTTTAAATTTTAAATTACCACGAATTTCAATTTCAGTTGTATTGCAATCGCTTAACTTATTCTTCTATTCTGTTTCTGCCATATACACGTTGTGAAGCAGGTCAGGTCAGGTCATAGCTGAAGAGGGAGAAGGAGAATGAGTGGCGCAGAGAATGAAGATGGAGGTGGAGAGCTCGTCCCGGTGCTTTCCGTCTCCAAAAATGGAATTCGAATCCGCGCTATTATGCTGCACGACCCAAATTCAGAGGAAAACGAGGGAAACTTGATGGAAGAACTAATATTCATGGTGGGAAGGCACCCGGATTGCCATATTGTTGTGGATCATCCCAGCATCAGCAGATGGCATTTACAGATACAGGTTCACAAATCGTCTCAACGCCTCCTCCTCACGGATCTGTCATCAGGTACACATTTTTTCCTCCTCTCATCCATACTTTGATTGCATGAATTGCCATTCATCTCAGGGTTTTTCACTGTTACCTGTTTCCTGCTCTGTATTTTATTGTGTGCTCAGTTCACGGCACATGGGTTTGCGGAGAGAGAGCTACACCCCAAGTTCCGTTAAGCCTTGGGAAGAATGATACTTTCAAGTTGGGTGCTTCAAGCAGGGTTTACACAGTGCAATGGGTTCAATTCCCCTCAACCATTCTGGACGAAGAGTCAGCCACTTATCCTATGACGGGAATTTCTCAAAGGGCTTTGCTAGAAAAAGAAGCCCAGGTAGGATACTCTCCTCCTGATTTTAAGAGTATAGTATAATGTTTTTTGGTAATAGCTTTGTATTTGATTACTCATGATTTTCTTGTCGACCCCTTCTTCTCAGTCTTTGGGGTCAAACCTTCTGGATTATTCACACTTTCTAGTGGTTATTATCTCTGATAAACTACTCTTCTCTTTTTGAATAAATTGCGTACACTCCTGTTGCTAGCGAGGATCGAACTCGAACCTTCATTCTCTCAATTTTCCACTTCTGTTGCTAGCGAGGATGGAACTCGAAACTTCGACTCAGCCGTTTGAACTTTAGCTCATGCCCAATATATTTTTATCTTTCGTCATCGGCAGATTCGGTTCTTTGCCCTTAATATTTTTCTATTGCCAGTTTACTGACCATAATCCGATGACTTAGTTTGTCTGTAGAATATTGAGACCTTTGATTGAAGGTTTCCATTACGAATTTTGCTAGCGCAATGGGATTCTCCTTTGCTGAAAGTTTTTAAAATGTCTCGCATCCTGTGAATTCATAGCTGTTTTATGTATAGATATAGATGTTGGGATGAATGCATAAGGAATTAGGAAGTGTTCTTTATCACACAAATCACTCTGTTTTACATTAATGTCATATTACTATTCGCCATTTGTTTTTTCTTTGAGATGATTTATTTCTTATTTTGAGCTAATCCTATAAGGATATTCTCGAAGATCATCTGTCACATGGATAACATTATCAGTTTTCTGTTAGCTTTTCCATTCTATGTTTGACTTAAATAGTCTATTATGTGTTTTTCTATTGATAGGCCCCAATCTTGCCAGCCATTGTTTCTGAAACTAGCAAACACGAATGTGGATTTGATGATGAAAACACAAACATCCTAGCTGTGAAGGAGGATGGATATTTGGAAGCAATGGAATCAGTCGCATGGAATCCAGTGCAACCAACAGCACCTCCATTGCCAGGATACATTTCTCCTTCTGCCCAGTGGCAGATTTTTTCAGTTAAAAATGAGGCCAATGTGATTCAGATGTGGGAAAACCAGAGTCCTCCAAGGGAAACAAGTAGGATCGATATGAACCAAATGCAGGAGAATCAGTGTCCTCCAAATGAAAAGACCAGGGTCGATATGACCCAAATGCAGGAGTATCGGAGCCCTCTAAAGGAAAATCGGGGTGATATGACACAAATGCGGGAGATTAAGAGTCCTCTAAGGGAAACAAATGGGGCCTATATAACCCAAATGCAGGAGAATCAGAGTCCTCCAAGGGTAAAGAAAGGGACCAATATGACGCAAATGCAGCAGAATCAGAGTCCTCTAAGGGAAACAAATGGAGCCTATATGACCCAAATGCGGGAGAATCAGGGTCCTCTAGGGGAAAGGAATGGGGCCGATATAACCCAAATGCAGGAGAATCAGAGTCCTCCAAGGGAAAAGAAAGGGGCCAATATGACGCAAATGCAGCAGAATCAGAGTCCTCTAAGGGAAACAAATGGGGCCGATAAGACCAAAATGCAGGAGAATCAGAGTCCTCTACGGGGAAAAAAAGGGGTCAATATGACCCAAATGCAGCAGAATCAGAGTCCTCTAAGAGAAATAAATAGAGGCAGAGCAGTTAACATCTGGTCAAGAAGACAAAAGAATGGTAATCTTGTTTGCTTGCGCACAGGTCGTAGTGAAACGAACTCAATTGGCAAGAAGATTCCGGAAAATCAGGAAGACTTGGGCAAGAAAACCAGAATTTTAAAAGAAAATTTCAGTGTTGAACTACCGAAGGAAAACAATGTGATGTATAAAAAAGAAAACAGAATCTTGGGACTGGGGAAAAGAGACTGTCTACAAGAATTGCAGCAAGAAACCAGTGCTCATGGGTCCTCTTCAACTGGATTTTGGCAAGGAGATGATGAATATTATCCGTCTGACAAGGAGAACTTGACTCCAGTTTCAGGCCGAGTATCCACGGAAAACACAGAGAATTGTATCAGAACGGGTCAAGAGATGCATCCTGTAAATAATACAGAAAGGGTACCATTTCAATCTCTTTCCCAGGATTCAAAGGCCAATGGCAGACCACCCGTCCGTTTCATCTTGAAGAATTCTAAAAAGAGTACTGAAAATCATCGGGCTTCGCACTTGTCAGAGGTGATGGTCAACCTTTTTCTTGTAAGACCATTATAATTTTGTAAGAATGTTTCTATGCCAGTTTGCGTTTTTCTATTTTCAGTTATGTTTGGTAAGGGCGGTATCAATTTCTAATATTCTTGGTAGGGAAGAATCACTGATTGTTAGTGATCTCTCCTTCAAATATAGACTATTCTAGGCATACCCGATTTACTCTTTTCTTATTAAGTGGAATTGTTTTTAAGATTCAATTAAGTTTAAGAATACTACGCGCATATGTCAGTTTGTTCTGTTACATGAATGTATGATGGCTAGGTATAGTTTGTGTCCAACAAGGTCACTAGCTACGTTCTTGTGCCGTTAATTGAATTTTGAATATAGCACACCATTCATTTAAAATTTCATGTTGCTTGGTTACTGCAATGGGGGAGTAAGTCATGACACTCTACATCTTTTTACATTAGCTAAAGATAGCATGTTTCACGCTTTAGATCTATTATGAGCAATGACGGAATTCTGGGTTTTGATTCGCTCTGAATGATTTCCAAGGAAAAACTCTTATCATTTATGAAGTTGAGACGCTTACTTTCAAGGTATTGCTTTGGTATGAAAGTTTTGCTGGCAACTTTGATAATGGTATCGATGCCAAGCTACAAGGAAAAACTCCTATCATTTATGAAATTGAAATGCTTACTTTCGGTGTATTGCTTTGGAATGAAAGTTTTCTTGGCTACCTAAAATGGATGAAATCATAAATCATCTGGACAAGTATTTGACTTATTTATGTCGATTGAGTTTAACTTGAATAATTGATCGTTTTCATGTAGGTTTTATTTTCATTTAAATTTGATAAGATATATTGTTATATGGTTTTGAAAGTTATTGTTAACCTAACCTGTTACTTAAAAAAAACTAAAATTTAGTCATTACAAGGAGAATTACTCATAAGTTTTCGTTGACATTAAAACCTGGAATAAAAAATTCATAAGTTTTCCTTGACATTATAACCTGGAATTAAAAACTTCTTCGATTTAATTTAATTGTAATCCATCGTTTGCAAAATATGAGATACTCCCCTTCAAATATTTGCCTGTGTGATGCTTTTTTTCAATGATCAGGATTGTTCCGAAGTTTTTTTTTGTTTTTGTTCTTATTCTCATCTTGCGGCCCTGGGGCCAAAGCTGGAGCACGCAAATCTCCCCTCCCTATATAGACAAGGATAACCAGCATATCTGCTTTGGTTCCAATGTCAAGAGAGTCAATATCTTTTCTTAAGATCCCTATCCTAAGAAATCTATTTTGTTAGAGCTGATTTGAGAGCAAGATAAACCAAGTTCTAGAGATCTTGTACTTTAAATTGTTGCTCTTCGTTTGAAGAGAAAAATAATTTGCCCTCCAGCTACGATGAGTAAATAGTTATCTGGGCATGGGGATACTCACGTTTTATATCAGTTGTCATTGTGCATCCTCAGGGAATTATATGTTCTGAGCAAGGAGAGGAGAAAAAAAGACCTGTCGATTAATGGACCCATATTATACACTGTATTGTGTGTGACTTTTTAATGGATCATCATATATAGACAATGTATTGTTATGTGTTTAATTGCACTAGTACCTCTGAGCATTTCCATTATGGATGACATTGGGTGCTGGATGCTATAGGGCTTCCTTGAAAAAACAAATTGGTAAATCCTCTAGTAGGCATCCTTTTTTGTGACACCTGTTCTTTGTATGCCGTAGAGGGTAGAACTAATTGAAATACTGGTTGCAAACTGCCTGATTTTTCATTGGATGTTCATTTCAGGCTCACGATATTGACCACGTCTTTGGAAGGGTTCAGCATCTGGTTCTAGCAGAGTCAAAAAGGAAATGGCATATAATCGTAGATACTGGCTGCTTACTAGATATGGAATCTAGGAAGGCTTTGAAGCAGCTTGAAGGCATCAAAGGGACTCGTCTGATCATCCCTAGAATCGGTATCTTTTTTATTTTCTTCATTCTCGAAATTTTGTTAGTTGAAGAATTTTTCTGCGGTGTGGGTTTTTAATTATTTTTTTTGCAGTTATACGAGAGCTAGATTGCCTGAAACGTCAGAAGACATCAAAGAAGCAGAATGAGGTTCAAGGAATTTTGAGATGGATAGAGGACTGTATGATTAAAATAGGTTGGTGGATCCATGTACAAAAATCAACAGAGAGTTTGCCAGTAGGTGTCACACCCCCTTCATCTCCCCATTCTCGTCTAAGTGATGGCAGCAATGATGCTGCTTCTTCAGTCGCTTTCTCTTCTTATGGAAACTTTATGGACGTTTTGTCGCCGACAGCAGAAGATCACATTCTTGAGTGTGCTCTGCTATTTAAAAAGTTACGTACTAATGGAAATGTCGTTCTTCTTACTAATGATGTCGCCCTCAAAATCAAGGCCATGGCTGAGGTATGCTATATTTTCCTTGATTTGCTTCTGGAAAGAGATCTTTGATAGTTTTAGTTACTCTGCTATTTAAAAAGTTAGGTACTGATGTTGCCCTCAATATCAAAGCCCATGGCTAACGTATGATATATCTTGATTTGCTGCAAGAAAGAGATTCTTGATAGCTTCTTTAGGAGTTCATTTACTACCCTCTTTCAAGGCTATAAATCTCTTGTTTTCCTCATGTTTTATTGAATTGCGTCATTTCTTTTATGGAGAATTCAATGAATTACATAAATTGATTGCCTGCTTACTGTGCTGCCTAAACCGGGTTGATCGGTACTTTTCCTATTTAGGATAAGTACTGTTTTTTTTAGTTCTTTGTTGAGGTACTCTGTAGAAAGCTCCTTGCCTAATTGGTCTTTTATGGGTATGCAGGAGCCCCATGCATGTAAGTGAACATGTATGTGAAGTGAGTTTTACATTGGTAGATTTCATTCCAAATTCATCAGTTGCTAGATTTCATTCATTTGGTTTCTCTCCCTATAGAAGGGCTTCTTTCTCTATGATTTAGGATGCGCCCAGCTTCGTTGGAAAATAAGCCATTCCAGGGGAATTCGTTTGTTTGTATAGATCGTGCTTTGTTGATTCTCATTTACAACTTGCTCTTTGGCCCTACAACCTCAAATTTACAAATTGCTCTTTGGCCCTTGTCAAAAGTTAGAACAATAGATTCATTCGGTATCTATGTCAGAGTTTAAAACTTGATTCCATATGCAGTTTCCTTCTTCATAAGTTACCTGACTGATTGATGCATGATGCATCTCTTTTCGGGACGCTCAAATATTTTGACTGATATTTTCATATATGCTTGAATGCAGCAAAAGTTGACTTAATTGTTTATACAGCACAATTAGTTGACTTGGTTTATACCTCTGATACGGATTGACTGAATTGTTTGTTCACAGGGCATGGTATGCGAAAATGCCAAGGAGTTTTGTGCGAGTTTGGTAAGCCCTTATTCAGAAAGGTTTTTGTGGGCACAAAGTACCCCCCGTGGCCATAACTGGGCTCACTTCAACAACACAAATTGCATCAACACTACAAACTTTGGTACGATGAGGAAGTCTTGTTTGCATGGTGATGAAGAACTAAGGAAAAAGAGTAACGAGGGGGCAAAGGGATTGAAGCTCATACTGCTCCATAATTCTCATTATGGGCAAAAGAAGATCATGAAAAATTGAAATGTAATTACCTTTCCAGCTCAAACTGCTTTGTAATTCCCATTATGAGGCAGGTCAGTGTTTTGGGTTTAGAGGCAAAATTTATGGTTAAGCTGACCATTCTGTACCAAATTGATATTTAATTTTCTTTCGTACATTGATATTTTGAGCTCAAACTGCTTCATAATTCTCATTATAAGCAGGGCAGTGTATTAGGTTTTAGGAGGTAAAAATCATGATTAAGCTGTCAGTGATTCTTATGATGCAAATTGATGATATTATCATGCTAAGTTCTTAATCCCCTTTGTTAAATATAACAATCGGTGAAGCAAAGAGAGAACCGCTCACACGGGCTCGTCATATTGTTGTGAGAGTAAGTTGCCTCAGTTACAATGATGGGTTAGGTTGAATGTGAATTAGTTTTACATCCTTGTTTTGTAAATTATGAATTCTTCAGAGTGCGATTCTTCCAGCTAGGTACCTTATGGCTCTATTGTTATTCGTTATGGCCCAATTGGATTCCAATATCCATATCCTAGATTTTGGGACTAGAAGTATATCAGATCATCTCTCGTTTTTCAAGTATCCATCATAGTATATCAGATCATCTCTCGTTTTTCAAGTATCCATTATTCTACGTATGAATTTAAGACCCACGGGTACTCCTCTGTTACCTAAATGGGCAATTCTTCCAACCATTCTCCAAGCATTCTTCCACAGGTGCATTCCTTAGTTTTGAGTGCTTTGAGATTAGCAATAACTTAGTAATTTGTCGTTGTTAGTGAATCTTTTGTGATAATTTGTATTTCAATGCGTTTGAGGTGAGCACCCGATTCACACAGAATCGGGGAGAAATGTACAGTGACAACACCGCTCTTACTCTACATTTTCCCCTTATGCTGGCTGAGGTGTGTAATAAATGATTATATGAAGAGTTTGGAGCAGGGTTGGTTTGAAAATAGAAAGGAGAATGACGAACATATTAACAAAATTAAATATAAAATATTTATAAGCAATATTAAAATTAAATATAAAACTTTTATAAACAATGTGTGGATATACATATATAAAGTGGCTTTGTCTTTCAATTTAGTTGAATCCTCTCACTTTGTTGGTTAGCATCTATTTTCATATTTAACTTAAATATGGAATGTTTATAAGCAATGTTGATATAAATATATAATTGACTTTGTTTCTCAATTTTGTTTAATCTCTGCCATTTTTTTATTTATTTAATTTTAATTTTTTTATAACTTTGTTATATTTCAATCTAAGAGACCAAATGGGTGTGTTTAGTTATTGCACTGAGAAAAGCGCTCTCGAGGTGTTTTTTAGCTCAGTATGGGGGAGATCATGTCACGTTAGTCACGTTATGCTAGCCGACATAAATAAAAAATATTAAATATTAAAAAATAAAAAAATGAAAAATATGAATTACATATCGACTTAAATAAAATAAAATAAAATTAAACTAACATGGATCCATTTTAAACCTAGATATATCAAGTATCGAGAGTGATCCAAATGGTAAACAAATGTAGACCTCAAGAAATTGGATCCCTCTAGATGCTTGATAGATCCAGGTTTAAAATAGGTCTGTGCTAGTAGATACATTATATAACACCTACAATCATAGAGAGGAGCAATTGTTACAATTTTATATTGGAGGTTTACATGATTTTATTCAAGTAATATGTTATTTAAAAAGTTAAAAAAATTGTTTATAGCATAAAGGAAGTGTTTTTCACCAACATGATGCGTGATTTTTTTATTCACATTTTTTTCTTCATATTCATATTTTCTTTAATTTAATGTTTAAATTTTAGTTTCATTTACACTTTTTGTCTTTAATTCCATGTGTTTTTACCTTTTCTATCATACACTAAAGTTTCATAACTTATATATATATATATATGGAACCTCTAGTGAGGCATCATACCCGGGGATTTGACCCCACCTTCTCCTAACATTAACAATTCTCAACCACTTGAGCTAACCTATAGGGTAGGGCTTAAGTTTCATAACTTATATATATGTATAGTTATCCACATTTTTATTCTTCTTTCTATTTATATAATCAACTTTGTTCCTATTTCTATTTATATAATCAACTTTATTCCTATTTTTATTTATATAATCCATTCTAATCTATATTACTTTTGTTAACTATAAGTAAAATGTTCTATAAAAAAAATAAACCTAAAAATTCTTATGCAATTCTCAAACGTTGAGATATTACAATACTGATTGTAGTTGCATGGCCATCTATAAACTCACAGTATCCTTATATATATTTAGACATTGCAAGCTTGCTGCTACTTTGGTTTATTGCCTTTTTTTGGATTATTCTAATTTTGAACATGAATACACTTTTAACAATATAGTTTTTGGTTTGTATATGTTTCAAAATAAACCAACTGGAATTTGAAACTTTATTTATTACAGATAATAATTTTGTTTTTCACTCCATTGCCATTGCAAAGAGAAATTGTTAACCTTGGTGAACTTGTCATATCCTGCAACAATTTTATTAAAATTATATGTTATTAAAAGTTTGTTAATTTTGGGAAATGCCAAAGTTTCTTAAATATGTAATTTATGAAATTTCAATGTTTGAAGGGGGAAGGGGGTTAGGGGCGAATCCAGGAAGGTGGGTGTCTATTTTGGGGGTCTTATGAGAAAATAAATTTGATTTTTTCATGTTTTTCAACTTTGGGCAAATGAAAGTGATATTTTCGTTTATAATTTCACTTTCACATAAAAACAAAACTTTTAGAGAATTATGTTAGCTTTCTATTCATAATATTTTCAATTTGTTTTATTGAGATTTGATATGTCATTTCAGAAAATGTTTGACAGTGTGTCCTTATAAAATGAAAGGACTAAAAAATAGACATGTTTGGTTGCGCCACTAAAATCATTGTTAAATTTGTGTTTTGCAAAAACCAAATATGTTACGACAATCTACACACAATATACTATTGCAANAATTATAATATTTATTTGAATTCGATCAATGGGGAAACCTTGTCGATTTTCAACATGTGTTTGGTTGCGCCACTTTTCTTGCAATTGACTATAAAATTTAAAAATCTACGAATACCTTTTTGAAGTAGACACTCCAATTAAGTGCACCATATTTGTTTCAATTTTTTAGGTGGTGTATTCTAAAAGTTATATATTTTTCATTTCACCGCATGTTGAAAGGGATGAAACGAAACTCAACACATGTTTAGAAACAAAATAAAAATAAAAATAGCAGATCTCACCTATACATAACAAAATCTATACCTACGGAAAGTAGATTCAATGACGAAACTAATGGTATCAAGCCCGACAGTTGATTTGTAGTGTAAAGCATCCATTTTACCTTCCGAAAATGGAGAAACCTGAAAATTGTGCAGGTTTTAGGTCTCAGAAGTTATTCGGCCGAACCATTGTTCAGCCGAACGATGTTTTTCTGTTACGGAACCGTTATTTACAATGCAAACAAAAAAAAAATCGTCGACTGGAAAAAATTTCGTCTGTCGAATTTTTTTTTAGCTCGCGTTCTTCTAGTTATCTACCATCAATGGTTGGTTATTTATTAATCAATTATAAGTTATCCATGCACGACAGTAAACAATAATAATACATTACAATTTATCATATTACTAGCACACCCACGAACATAACAGGTACTCTTCAAGGAGATACACTAGGTTTCATATATCCCTTGTCTATAACAACTCGTGTAATTGTATTGTTCATTTCGTTAATTCTGGGATACTCATATGATATGGAGCTCATGATGCTAGTGTTGAAAATGACATTAGATCTATGTTAAAATCTAAATATCGTTTAGGTGGTAATACTGATATCTTATCACAAAATACAACTTCTAATTCCTTTAAAATAGGAAATTGTTCTAATTCCATTTTTTATTTTTTGGGCTCAAATTCTTTAATTTTGATGCCATAAAGTTGTCACTGAAAATTTTCAAACCCCAACCCGGTTTCAAGTTCAGATCACTGCATATGGTTTAATGCCCAACCCCAATATGCATGTACATTTAAAAATTAAAAATTTTCACTGAAAACTTAGAAACACTTGAGATTTTTTCAACTTTATAAACTCAGAAAATTTCTAACAGCCAAATTTTCAAATGCAGAAAATTAAATCAGCCACTCATGAAATTTTTTAGAGACTCAGATTTTTGACCAAAATTGGTCCAGGAAAAACCCTTAAGGGAAAACCTATTCTTGAGAGAGATATTTTTATTCTTTCAGGCAAACTTTAAATAAAATTATAGCAGTACTTATCTTCACCAAATGCCTTGGTAAACGTGCCAATCAATCCCTGAATGGCCTACTGAAATTTGATAATTTATTCTTCTCGAACCACGTCCCAGAAAAACAGTCTAGCAAAAATTATGCATACAGTCTGCCTCGAAAAACATGTCGTACGGCCAGTTCAGTACGACTGTACAGATCCGTACGGCTGTACGGATAGAAATTTTTTTTTTCTCGAAATTTTTTCTTCTTCAAAAATCTGCAGAAATCACCTCGAAAAATTTGCTGAAAAAATCTGCCATCAAAACTGCAAATTTTGCCCTGGAAAACATCCTGTTTGCCTTGCTGAAATTGCTGAAATAAAAGAATGATTCTTCCTTGGTTTTTGTGCCTCTGAAACCTGCAGAATTCTCCTTCTCTCTTCTTCTCTTTCTCTGGAAATGAAATCATTTCAAACCCTTGCTCTCTTATTCTTCTTGCTCTCTCATTTCTCAAAAATCTCTCTTGTGAAAGTGAACAAAAGATATGGTTTGCCTCTCCCCAAGCCTTTTTGTTCATGGTAACTTCCTCTTTCAATCCAATGGTCTAGATTAGATTAGATTGAGGGTTCACAACAAATATTCATTAAATAAATAATAAATGACATTTAGTGCACCTCATGTCATTTAATAAAGTGAAGACCCTTCTAATTAATCACTCACTTGACTTTATCATTAAATATGAACTTAGGATAGACCAAGACTTAACTTTTAATAAAGTGACTTTAAAAATATAAAGTACTTCTCACTTTATTAATTTAAATGACTAGGGGTCACCTTTTAAAGTGTTCTTGTCCACCCCAAGGCAACACAAGGTGAACAACACTTCCTTGGTAACTTTTCAACACTCCCTCTTATCGAGGAAGTTGTTCTTCACCACTCCCTCTTATCAAGGAAGTTGTTCTTCACCACTCCCAACTTGTCCCTAAAATGAATATGCTTCCCTCTTCCCAAAGACTTCGTGAGAATGTCAGCCACCTGCTCATCAGTAGAAATGTACTGTAACTCAACAGCTCCTCTCTGAACATAATCTCTGATGAAGTGATATCTGATCTCAATATGTTTAGACCTGTCATGAAACAATGGATTCTCAGAAAGCCTGATGCAACTCTGATTGTCACAGTGAATGACTGTAGGCCTCAACTCCTGATCAAACAAGTATACCATCAACTTGCGAAGCCACAATGCTTCACAACTATCCTGACTGGCTGCCATATACTCAGCCTCAGCAGAACTCAAAGCAACGAACTTTTGCTTCCGACTGAACCACGACACAACTGCCGATCCCAAACTGAAACAACAACCGGAAGTGCTCTTCCGATCCGAAACACTGCCTGCCCAATCTGAATCTGTGAAACCAACCGGGCTCACTCCATCTAACCTCTTGTAGTCCAGACCATAATCTACTATCCCAACAAGGTATCTCAAAACATGTTTTGCAGCTATCCAATGCACACTCCTGGGCTCCACATTGAACTGATTGAGAGTGTTCACCGCAAAACTCAAATATGGCTTGGTGTTGACCAGATACATCAACGATCCAATCAATTGACGATACAAGGTAGGATCCACCAACTCTCCCTCAGAAGCATGAAGCTTCCTCCAGTTGGTGATCATGGGTGTGGACATGGGTCTGCAATCCTCCATCCGAAATCTCCTCAGAATATCTGCAACATATTTTCCTTGCCCCAGGAAAACATGTCCATCCTCCTGCCAAATATCCATCCCCAATAGTAATGCATCAGCCCAAGATCTGTCATCTCCAACTCTGAAGCAAGGTCTTTCTTTCATGCTACAATCAGGTGCTCCTCCCCTGTGATAAACAAGTCATCAACATATAGCAAAAGAATGAGCATATCACCTCCAACCACAATGAAATATAGGTTGGGATCAGCCTCACTCTTCCGAAACCCAATTGAAAGCAGAGAAGAATCAATCCTCGAGTACCAAGCCAGAGGGGCTTGCTTCAGACCATACAAGGCTCTCATGAGCCTGCAAACATGGGACTCTCTCTCATGTATCTCAAAGCCCAGCGGTTGCTCCAGATAAACCTCCTCCTGTAGAAGACCGTTGAGAAAAGCGGTCTTCACATCCATCTGATGAATCCTCCAACCCATCTATGCCACAATGGAGATCACTACTCTGATCGAAAAAAATCTAGCAACTGGTGCAAAGGTCTCATCATAATCAACTCCCTCTACCTATGAGAACCCCCGTGCCACAAATCGAGCTTTGTACTTCTCGATGCTGCCATCGGCAGCATACTTGATTTTATAGAGCCACTTGGAAGTCACAACTGACTTCCCCTCTGGTCTCGGAACAATCTCCCATACTCCATTCTTCATGATAGAATTGTACTCTTCCATCATGTCATCTCTCCAAACCTGATGTGGGGATTCCTCCTCATAAGTAGAAGGCTCAGACTCATGCAAGCTAGTCACCACTGCCATGTAACTGGAAAACCTCTTTGGTGCCTTGCTCTCTCTGACCTCCCTCTTGGGTGGCCCTACAGACTCCTCAGCTTCCTTCACAATCTCCTTAAGCCAACTTGGCTTTCTCTTCTTGGAAGTAGCTTCTTGTGGCAGACCCTCCTCCTGTACCTCCTCATCTGATACCTGTCTCCCTGAAGAAGTACATGTGGCCTGAGATCCTGTACCTGGTGAACCTGAACTTGTACCATAAGAGCTCGAATCACGTGAAGGTATCACCTGTGAACCTGTGATCCGTGAACCTGTCCCTGTACCAGAAGTCCCTATAGACTGAGTACCTGAAACTGATGAACCTGTAACCTGTGACTCAGTCACCCCTGAAACCCGTGACCCTGTGCCCTGACTCACTGAACTCTGAGATGTTGTAACCTATGAAGTAGTAATCTACTGTTGCTCCTCCTGTGACTCTAGAGACTTTCTAAAGGCCCGCTCCTCCTCACCACAACTCTCCTCTGTGCAGGAAGGTATATGCGGAAGGCTTTAGAAGTCTCACATAGCCAACAAAGATGCCTTTCTCCCCAGTAGCCTCCAACTTTGTCCTCTTCTTAGAAGGGACATGAGAATATGTAAGGCATCCAAAAATACGGAAGTGGCCTATCTCAGACTTCTTCCCGGTAAACATCTCCTCAAGAGTTTTGCACCCCAAGGCATGGTGCAGACTTCTGTTCTGTACATAAACAACTGTGCTACAGGCCTCTGCCCAAGGAACTGTCAACTGTCTTTTTATCCCCTCCTGTCTGCAAAACTCATCAAACTCCTTGGAGGTATACTCGCCCCCATTGTCTGCTCTGAGTAGTAGTACTCTGCTGCTGCTCCTCCTGTGACTCTAGAGACTTTCTAAAGGCCCGCTCCTCCTCAAATCTCACCTCCCTCCTCACCACAACTCTCCTATGTGCAGGAAGGTATATGCAGAAGGCTTTAGAAGTCTCACATAGCCAACAAAGATGCCTTTCTCCCCAGTAGCCTCCAACTTTACCCTCTTCTCAGAAGGGACATGAGAATATGTAAGGCATCCAAAAATACGGAAGTGGCCTATCTTAGAATTCTTCCCGGTAAACATCTCCTCAGGAGTTTTGCACCCCAAGGCACAGTGCGGACTCCTGTTCTGTACATAAACAACTGTGCTACAGGCCTCTGCCCATAGAAAGAAAGGAAGACTCTGATCATGCAGCATGGCTCTAGCTGCTCCCACTATCGAACGGTTCTTCCTTTCCGCTACTCCATTCTGCTGTGGAGTGTAAGGAACTGTCAACTGTCTTTTTATCCCCTCCTGTCTGCAAAACTCATCAAACTCCTTGGAGGTATACTCGCCCCCATTGTCTGATCTGAGTAGTAGTACTCTGCTGCTGCTCCTCCTGTGACTCTAGAGACTTTCTAAAGGCCCGCTCCTCCTCAAATCTCACCTCCCTCCTCACCACAACTCTCCTATGTGCAGGAAGGTATATGCAGAAGGCTTTAGAAGTCTCACATAGCCAACAAAGATGCCTTTCTCCCCAGTAGCCTCCAACTTTGTCATCTTCTCAGAAGGGACATGAGAATATTTAGGGCATCCAAAAATACGGAAGTGGCCTATCTCAGACTTCTTCCCGGTAAACATCTCCTCAGGAGTTTTGCACCCCAAGGCACGGTGCAGACTCCTATTCTGTACATAAACAACTGTGCTACAGGCCTCTGCCCATAGAAAGAAAGGAAGACTCTGATCATGTAGCATGGCTCTAGCTGCTCCCACTATCGAACGGTTCTTCCTTTCCGCTACTCCATTCTGCTGTGGAGTGTAAGGAACTGTCAATTGTCTTTTTATCCCCTCCTGTCTGCAAAACTCATCAAACTCCTTGGAGGTATACTCACCCCCATTGTCTGATCTGAGTACTCGAATCATTCTCCCTATTTGGTTCTCCACAAGAGCTTTGAACTCTTGGAACCTCTTCAAGACTTCTTCTGACTTCTTGCTCCTCAGGAAGTAGATCCAGGTCTTCCTAGAGTAGTCATCAATAAAAATGACATAGTACTCATAACCAGTCAAAGAGACAGGTGACATGGGACCACACAGATCTAAATGTATCAATTCAAGTACTCCCTCTGATCTGCTGTCATTGCTAGGAAAAGCAGTCTTGGTGTACTTTCCCAAAGCACACCCTTTGCACACACCACTCTACTCTGTGCTGAAATCTGGCAAACCTGTAGTCATGTCTCTCAGCATCCTCAAAGCTGAATGATGAAGATGGGCCATCCTCCTGTTCCATAACTCACATATCTCACTGCTACTCTCAGTATGTGCCAGTGCATGATGTGGCTGGAAAAGAAGCTTGTATAGTTTCCCGCATCTAACTCCAATTGCATATGAAGTAGATGGTCCCTCTGTTTTGGAAAAAATATACACTTTTTCATCTAGGACATATATGCCAAAGCCTCTGTCCTCAATAGCGAAAACTGAAACAAGATTCTTCTTCAACCCAGGGACGTACAAGACATCCCTTAGTAACATGGGCTGCATGGACTCCCTCTCAAGATGGACTGTCCCACGCCCAACTTCTCTCACCACTGTATCATCACCCAACACTATCTCCAATTCCAAGCCTGTCTCTGAAATATCAGTGAACATATCCCATGCACCTGTCATATGTCTCGAAGCTCCACTGTCAATATACCATGTGGAGGGAGTAGTGGAAGCACTCAGTGAATGCCCAACGATCAATGAATGCTCCGTCTAGTCCTCAATGTCCCTGCTGGTGATAGATGATGCTCTCTCTCTACAACCACCAGCAAAGAGAGAAAACTCTCTGTAAAATCTAGCAGCGTACTCATCAATCTCTGTTGAAGCCGCTGTCTGCTGTTTCTTATTTTTCTTGTTTGGGCATTGTCCAGCATAATGTCCAAACTTCTGACAAGCAAATCATTTCACTTTGCTCATGTCCTTCTTCTCACCATCCTGCTGCTTGGTTCCACCTTTGAAACCCTTCTTGAACTTCTTCTTCTTGTTCCCCTTTGCTGCCAAAGCCACATTTTCCTCCTCTTCCTTGCTGTGAGATGCACTCCCATGTATATACCTTCTCTGGGTCTCCTCCTGAATGAAGTCGTCCCAAAGACGATCCCATGTAGGCATGTGTTCATGAGCAACCATTGACTCCACAAATACAGTCCATGGCTTCACCACGCCATTCAAAGATGTACGAACCAACTCAGCATCAACCACCTTTTCCCCCACCGCTCCAAGCTTATCTCGAACCTATGTAATCTTGGTAAGGTAAGGAACCATGTTCTCCCCCTTGTTCATCCAAATACCCTTCAGCTTCTCCCTTAACACCATTTTCCTGTTTTCGTTGGAACTCTAGTATAAGTTGTTTAAAGCTATCCACATCAGATGAGCATCGCTTTTACCTGAGATGTGTGGAATCACATGATCTTTCATCGTATCAAGAAGGATTCTTTTTGCCTTTATGTCCTTCTTGTCAAATACAATCTTTGCAGTAGCATCTATAGGAACTGTCACTGGATTTGTAGTAGTGCTGTCAACTATATTCCATAGTTCGTTTTCTTGAAGTATGAGTACAATTCTAGCCTTCCAAGGACTAAAATTCTGTGCTCCATCCAACCTGTCTTCTACCCTCAAACCAGTGGCCATCATTGCAAATGAGTTCAAGAACCTGTTTCTTCACAAACTCTGTTTTCCCTTATTTCTCCAAGTCTGAAATTTCTTTTCTGAGTGTAATTTCCAGCCCTTTAACTGTGCTCTGATACCATGAAAATTTTCAAACCCCAACCCGGTTTCAAGTTCAGATCACTGCATATGGTTTAATGCCCAACCCCAATATGCATGTACATTTAAAAATTAAAAATTTTCACTGAAAACTTAGAAACACTTGAGATTTTTTCAACTTTATAAACTTAGAAAATTTCTAACAGCCAAATTTTCAAATGCAGAAAATTAAATCAGCCACTCATGAAATTTTTTAGAGACTCAGATTTTTGACCAAAATTGGTCCAGGAAAAACCCCTAAGGGAATCTCTCTTGTGAAAGTGAACAGAAGATATGGTTTGCCTCTCCCCAAGCCTTTTTGTTCATGGTAACTTCCTCTTTCAATCCAATGGTCTAGATTAGATTAGATTGAGGGTTCATAATAAATGCTCATTAAATAAATAATAAATGACATTTAGTGCACCTCATGTCATTTAATAAAGTGAAGACCATTCTAATTAATCACTCACTTGACTTTATCATTAAATATGAACTTAGGATAAACCATGACTTAACTTTTAATAAAGTGACTTTAAAAATATAAAGTACTTCTCACTTTATTAATTTAAATGACTAGGGGTCACCTTTTAAAGTGTTCTTGTCCACCCCAAGGCAACACAAGGTGAACAACACTTCCTTGGTAACTTTTCAACGGTCACCCTTTCTTAATACACTTTTTACGTTGTAGTGTTGAAATTTGTCGTGTAGATAAAGGTCTATAAATTTCATTCATTGTATGATACTTATCTTTCTCATCCACACTACTAAAATTTTTATGCAAATAGTTGATAACATCTTTATGAGATTCTAGCCAATCCATACCTATCAAAATTGCATAGGATCCTAGGAGAAGTATATTTAAACTAACTGAGGTATCCAAGTCATTAAAACATAATAACAAATCTTTAACTATCTTCGTAACTTTCATTTTTACCTTTGTCACCAGTTATACCAACCATGAATTTTGCTGTTTTTCCTTACTAAGTTTACACTTTTCAACTACTTTTGATGCAATGTAACTTAAACTAGACCTTGAATCGATAAGTATTGAAACATGTATGTTCAAAACTTTACCTTCTACTTCCAACATGGTGGATTGATGGTCCACCTGCCGATATTCCAAAGAAACATTAACTATAGGGATATTCCTGGCTATGTCATTCACAGTACAAGCTTTCCGCAACGTGCTTACAGGTTACTATTCCATCCTCCACTGGAAGTTTCGATACTCTTTACCCCATTGCTATTGGTTGAACCTCGCCTAATGTAATTTTTATCAGTATGACTTCTTGTTGCTTTTCCAAAAGGTGAAGATATTTGTTTAAACAAATGGTAGCACAACTAGGCCTTTCTAATTGCTTCATCCATTGTTGAAGAATTTCAAACACAATCATTTCCTTATACACTAGGCATAAACCACTGATAAAACTATATACCTTAGCTTTTTCAACTCTTAGATATGATACATAGCATTGTAAATTTACAAATTCAGTTACAAATTCTTCTATGGTTAACAATCTTAGTCTCAAATCATTGAATTATTGAGCTTTCTCATCATAATATCGTTCTGACATATACAGTTTTTCAATAATTTAAAAAAAAAATTCCAACTCAACTCTTTACTACATATGCTACTGACACTCTTAGCCTCCTTCCACCACGGAGTAGATTTAACAACCAAGATTCTATCGCTTCCTCAAATTCTCCATCAAACATGAAGAGTCTTAACTTTTTGAATTCTCCCTGTAACTCTACATGTCTTTCTTTTTGTTTTTCATTATTCATTTCATCACCTTTCTTTAAATCCTGGGGGTTATATAGGAATGCTATTTGTAGTTTGTTTTTTGTAGTGCTCATTTTCTTTTCTTGTAAGGAACATAAAATAAATATAATAATTAAATTGATAATGTTACCTTAGTATAAAAAATATTAAAATTCAAAATTAAGTTGCTAATTTTACCTTAGTAATAAAAAATATTTCTATCAAAACTTTCTAACAATCCTAACATTCTCAAGTTCTCAATACTGTATCTACAATCATACATTAACTAACTTTCATATATTTGCACCTATCAAAACTTCCTAACATTCTGAACATTTCCTAACATTCATTCATATATTTACACCTATTAAAACCATCTAACATTCATTCATATATTTGCACCTATTAAAACATTCTCTCCTAACATTCCTCTATTTCCACATTCACTCCTAACATGACATTCTTCATATATTCATTCTTAACATTAACATTTCCCTATATTCATTCTTACATTCATATATTTGCACCTATCAAAACTTCCTAACATTCCTAACCTTTCTTAATATTCATTCATATATTTGTACCTAACATTTCCTAACATTCATATATTTACACCTATCAAAACTTCCTAACATTAACATTTCCATATTCATTCCGACTATATTCATTCTTAACATTAGTTTGCACTTATCAAAGCATTCATTCCTAACATTCCCGTATTTCCACTTTCACTCCTAACATTACACCTATCAAAACATTCACTGCTAACATTCCCACATTTGCTCCTAACATCGCACCTATCAAAACATTCACTCCTAACATTCTCCCATTCCCACATTCACCCCTAACATTGCACCTATCAAAACTTCCTAACATTCCTAACATTAATTTCCTAACATTCCTAACATTAAAATTTCCATATCCATTCCCCATATATTCATTCTTAACATTAGATTGCACTTATCAAACCATTCACTCCTAGCATTCCCTTGTTTCCACATTCACTCCTAACATTTCACCTATCAAAACATTCACTCCTAATATTGCACCTATCAAAACTTCCTACCATTCCTAACATTAACATTTCCATATCCATTCCCCATATATTCATTCTTAATATTAAATTGCACTTATCAAAGCATTCACTTCTAACATTCTCCTATTTCCACATTTACTCCTAGCATTTCACCTATCAAAACATTCACTCCTAATATTGCACCTATCAAAACATTCACTCCTAACATTCCCCCATTTCCACATTCACCGCTAACATTGCACCTATCAAAACTTTTTAACATTCTTAACATTAACTTCCTAACATTCCTAACATTAACATTTCCATATCCATTCTCCATATATTCATTCTTAACATTAGATTATACTTATTAAAGCATTCATTCCTAACATTCCCCTATTTCCACATTCACTCCTAACATTCCCCCATTCCCACATTCACCCCTAACATTGCACCTATCAAAACTTCCTAACTTTCCTAACATTAATATTTCCATATCCATTCCCCATATATTCATTCTTAAGATTAGATTCCACTTATCAATTGCATTCACTCCTAACATTCTCCTATTTCCACATTCACTCCTAACATTGCACCTATCAAAACTTCCTGACATTCTTAACATTAACTTCCTAACATTTCTAACGTTTAACATTTCCATATCCATTCCCCATATATTCATTCTTAACATTAGATTGCACTTATCGAAGCATTCACTATTCAAAACATTCACTCCTAATATTGCCCCTATCAAAACATTCACTCCTAACATTTCCCCATTCTCCCTCACTCCTAACATTGCACCTATCAAAACATTCACTCCTAATATTGCACCTATCAAAACATTCACTCCTAACATTCCTCCATTCCCACATTCACCCCTAACATTGCACTTATCAAAACTTCATAACTTTCCTAACATTAACATTTCCATATCCATTCCCCATATATTCATTCTTAAGATTAGATTGCACTTATTAAAGCATTCACTCATAACATTTCCCTATTTTCACATTCACTCATAACATTGCACCTATTAAAACTTCCTAATATTCCTAGTATTAACATTTTCATATCCATTCTCCATATACTTATTCTTAACATTAGATTTCACTTATCAAATCTTTCACTATTCAAAACATTCACTCCTAATATTGCACCCATCAAAACATTCACTCCTAACCATAGTCATGCACCTATCAAAACTTCATAACATTTCTATCACTCTCAACTTCTCAACAAGAAGCATTAATTTAATAAATTACATACATTCATATATTTGCACCTATCAAAACTTCTTAACATTCATAACCTTTACATATACATGTATATAATCCCAAAAAAATATATAAGGTCAATGCACATTTATATAATCCAAAAAAACAATCATGAACTTGTGAATTCAATGTACATGTATATAATCCAAAAAAAAGTCATGTACATGTGAGTTCAATGTACATGTATATAATCCAAAAATTATGTACATGTGATTTCAAAGTACATGTATATAATCCAAAAATTAAGCTTCTCCATGTCCAAGTCAACTACAACATATATATCTACATAAAAAAAATGTAAATAATTCTCTAAATAGAAGTCCACCACTATCCTCGACCAGGGTCTTCCCTTGGACTCGTTTCTTTTGGACTCGTAACAATCTGCAACATGTGTAAAAACAGATTATGAATAACATAAATTATTTAAAAAACTTTAAACCAAAATCAAAACATTAAAACATTAAACTAATATATCGAAGAACAATTCAATTATCAACAAAATTACCTCAAATTCTCTATCATCCAACAGAGTCTTCTCTTTGCCTCTAAAAGGTGGAGTAGACCCAAATTACGACATATATAAAAACAATTTATAAATCTTACAAATTATTTAGACTATTTTAAATGAAATAAAAAAAAATATTAAACTTACAATTCCAACACTATCGTCCAATGGAGTCTTTCCTTTGCCTCGAAAAGATCGAAGAGACCCAAGCTTCAACATATATAAAAATAATTTGCAAATGTCAAACATTATTTAAACCATTTAAACATATATATCAAAGAACAATTCAATTATGAACAAAATTACCTCGGTGCCAATATCCACATCCATTAAAGAACCTATATCTTCACCTCCAATTTCAATATGTTGTCTTCCCTTAAAATTTAAATTTTGTTAATAAATAATTCATTGTAAAAGAAAAAAATATTAAGCTTAGCAATTCACTAAAAAAAAAAAAACATTAGCTCACAATAGATGGAAAATCATCTAAAAAGTTCGAATCTAATGATACCTGCATAAATAAGTCAAATTAACAATAAGATACATAGTTAAGTTTAAAAAAAAATCTTTCAAACATAAATATAAATGTGTAAATTTTAAATATACCTCTCCAATATGCTCTTCTACATTTCCAGCATTTTAACTAGTGGAGACTCTAAAATTATGTTCATTTGACAATCGAGAAAACTGAAAACAATAAACATCTATGTAACGTATTTATTACTATACATCAAAAAATAATTTATCATACATAGATATAATGTAACCAAAAGTTTAATTCAAAATGAATAAAAAAAATAATAGATTGGAAGTACACAAACCTCTCATATACTTGACGTGTCATTAGATATTCTATCCGAAGCTATATTATGACAAAGCTTGGCATAGGACTTTATATCTTCAATGCCCATACAATCTAACTCATCATCTGTTTTGTAAACAAATTTTTTTCCGATGAGTGGCACGAGCCCTCTCTTGACTCAATCCAACATCAACTCCTACAAAAGTTGAAGTCAAACCTTCGGCAACATTATGCCTTGCAATTGTCCCAACTTGTGATGTGGGCTCCATCTCTGATTTGTAAGTCACAAGCCTAGGTGGATGAGATATCGGAGGTGGAGGTCGAAGAGTACTAGGATCTCTAAGGGCACCTTTTCGACTGCATATCCTCCCCTTTCCAACTCCATAAAACTCGAAATGAATATCAGTATAGTCTGGCTTCATTCCTAAAAAAACTTAGCATAAAAAAACCTAGCAAAATAATTAGGAACCTCATTGTTCCATGGAAACCGACCATAGGCTGCAAGAAACCGAAAAAATGTGCAAGTTCAGGGTGCTTAAAATATTGCACTTTCAATGCTTTCCAGTTTAGGCCCTCTTTGAAGTTGAACATTGAGTTGGCCTGATCTTTAGTCACCCTTTCCTTCACAACAACCCACTTATCTGGACCCATCACTTCTGCCTTTCTTCTTTGCATCAAAGCAACAAAACCATCTGTTGTTGGTCCAAGATATTCATATACCTTAATGAAATTTTGTAAATATAACAAAACCATCTCTATACTTTGTTTATTCTCTGGAGCGAGATCCAAAGTAGAAAGATCATTTTGCAGCTTGTCATAGTGAGCCCTACTACTTTCAAGAGTTGTTTGTTCAAGCCCACTTTCCCATGGAATATCGTCCGGTAAATTTGATGGATAGGTCGTAATGGGTGTACAACCTTCAACTAGCTGGACATATTGCGTCCTTGCTCGACCTTCGCCACTGTTGATGTATATGTAACTTCAGAATGTATTTCACTTGTATTTATTATATATTGTAACCCGATGTTTATTCCGGGATGTACTTGAGTTATGTCATGCCTCGATGTTCCTATCGGGAAGGTCTATCATGTAAACAAGTCATGTCAAGTTATTGTGGGAAACACCCTCCTATTGTCTAAGGGTTAAAGTCCCCGCAGTTCTGGGGCACTAGGGTTATTAGACTCTCCTAGTGAGGTCGGCCCTAGTAGGGTTTTTGTCATGTCAGGATTAGTATAAATAAAGAGCTGGACTCTCTATTTATCACACAACTCATACACACTCAAGTGTAGCGCATAGTTGAGGAAGGAGAAGACACTGGGGCTAGACAAGAAGAAGGTTACTGTTGTCGGGAGATCACTTACTGTTTTCGGTTCTACTTTTGGTGCTGATTCTATCTCTGAGGAAGTTGCAGGGTTTTCACCATTTATGGTTTCACCGAGGATAAACACTATGTTCATTGTCTCTTATGTTTGATTGCTGTGCTTATTATTCTCTCAGTAAAAATCCTAATATAATGCTAGCTAAATGATGAAATTCTAACATGGTATCAGAGGTAACCTGAGAAGAAGACACTGTGCAGCTGCAGGAACTAGGGCTTCCTAGTTTGTGGATCTTCCTCCACAGATTTTCAACAAAAGTAAGGTGGAATAACTCTCCTCCTTGGGGTGCATTTTTCTGTCAAAGCAGAATCCAATTCTAAGGTTTTTCAGTTTTGGACCCAACACTGCTGCCGAAAATTAGGGATTTTCACAGAAGAGAAATTTTTTAGTGAGCCCAGGCCTAGATTGATCTCCTCCCCAAAATTGAAGTTAGGGATAAATTTCAAGGCATTTGGGTGGATAGAACTCCAGAAAAGTAAAACCCTAATTTGCTACTGAACCAGCACTGCAGGATTTCAGATCCAAATCTAGATCTGACATCTTGACATGGTAAGATCTAAATCTTTTGTATTTCCATTTGAGGTTCTCAGTTTAAAATGTCTCATCATACCAAGCTTGATGAAAAGCTTGAGGGAGCTGATAACTTCCGAGCCTGGAAGTATAGGATCTCCCTGGTCCTGGAAGAAAATGAGTTGGACTCCTATATTAATGAGGAGGTTCCAGTTCCAGAGGGAGATGAGGCTAAGGCCTAGCATAAGAAGAAGTTGGTTATGGAAAAGAGAATCATTGCTGATTATATCAAGGATCATCTCATACCACAGGTGTCCTCCCTCAATACACCTAAAGCTATGTTTGATGCCCTAACCAAATTGTTTGAGGGGAAGAACATAAACAGGAAGATGACTCTGAGAAACCAATTGAAGAATGTGAAGATTCAAAATTCTAAGACTATTTAGTCTTAATTTACAAGGGTTTCTCAGATCAAGGAGCAGCTGGAAGTAGTAGATGAAGAAGTGGAAAATGCAGAGATTGTGATGACCACCTTGAATGGTCTCCCTAGATCATGGGACTCTTTCATTCAAGGAATCTGTGCCAGAAAGAAGTTAGTCAAGTTCAGCAGACTGTGGGAAGAATGCTCTCAATAAGAAGCTCGAATAGTAGCTCGAGAAGAGAAGATGGGAAGTGAAGATCAAGCTCTCACAGTTCACTCCAAGAAAAATAGAAGGAGCCATTATCACTCCAAAGATAAGATCTCACACTCAAGAAAAGATTTGAATACTATTAGATGTTACACATGTGATGAGAAAGGTCACATATCCAGATTTTTTCTTAACAAAAGAAACCTAAAGAAGAAGGGAAACAAGAGAAGACATCATGCCCATGCTGCAGAGGATGATGAACCTTCCACAGAGAGAATTAGACAAGAAAGTGATGATTCTTCAAGTGAGGAAGAATATTACTGATCTCCGGTCTCACGGGAACTATTTCACATGGAAGCAATTTTTGGCTCATAGACAGTAGTGCTTCCAAGCACATGATGGGATTCAAAGAATCATTTGTGAAGCTATTTGAACATGAGTCACCTCACAAGGTGAAACTTGGTGATGACTACCAATATCCAATAAAAGGTAGTGGTGAATCCTCCCATAAAATAGACTCGGGAAAGTCTTTGAAGATGAAGAATGTATTATTTGTTCCAGGAATGAAGAAGAACCTTCTCTCCATATCTGCATTGGATGCAAAATGAATGAGGGTTGCTTTTGTAGATGGCCAAGTTCTTATGTGGCCAAAGGGAAAGACTTTTGACGATTCAATAGTGATTGGAGAACAAGAAGGAGCTTTATACAAGTTGAAGGGCCAACTAGATCAAGCTTTGGTTCATGACATAGTAGAACCAAATGAACTTTGGCATAGAATGTTTGTACATGTGCATTACAGAGCACTACCACTTGCAAGCAAAGCTGTTGAAGGTCTTCCAAAAATTCAAGCAAAACATGAAGAGGTCTGCAAAGGATGTGCGAAAGGAAAGAACACAAAGAAGACATTTCCAAGTAGTGAAAACAAAGCAAAAGGAATCTTGGAAATTATCCACTCTGATGTATGCAGACCAATGTCATCAAGCTCACTATGCGACTATGTCTCTTTTATTGATGAATTTTCTAGGAAGACATGGATTTACTTCATGAAGAATAAAGATGAAGTGTTCAGCAAGTTCAAGGAATTCAAAGCCTTGATCGAGAACCATACTGAAAAGAAGATCAAGACTTTTCGATTAGACAATGGCGGAGAATTCATTTCAAATGAGTTCAAGCAACTATGTAAAGACTCAAGTATTAAGAGGAAGTTGTTTACTTCTTATAATCCACAACAGAATGGGATTGCAGAGAGGAAGAATAGAACTATCATGGAAACTGCAAGAGCTATGCTTCATGATCAAGATCTTCCTATGCATATTTGGGTAGAAGTAGCCAGAACAACAGTGTATGTACAGAACCGTACTCTACACAGAGTACTCAAGAACAAGACTCCTGAAGAAGTCTTCTCCAGCAAGAAACCAGAAGTCAACCATCTTAGAATATTCAGCTATCCTGTGAGAACAAAATTAGATCCTTCAGGAAAGAAGGGTATATTTGTGGGATACTCTGAAAGTTTGAAGGCTTACAGAATATACTTCCCAGGGTTCAAGAATATTGACATCAGCAGGGATGTAACATTTGACGAAGATCTAGCCTACATCAAATCCAGAAAGAAACCTGCTGAAGAACCTAAAGAAGTAGAAGCTCCCAGAATTCATGATACAATCATGAACGAAGAAACTCAAGAAGAAGATCGAGAATTTGAAGAACCACAAAGACCTGTAGATCCAGCACAGGAGAAGAATCCTCACAAGAGAAAACTTGCTTGGGTACGAGAGATTATCTAAGGTGTGGAAAGATATGGGGTTCCAGAAGAGAATCTTAGAGAAAGAAAGAGAACCAGATCCTGTTCCAGTTATGCAGCTTTACTATGTGACTTTATTAATAAAGAGCCTTCAGAGTATGAAGAAGTGGTAGAACGAAAAGAATGGAAGGATGCGATGATCGAAGAGTATCAATCGATCATGAAGAATGATGTTGGGGATGTTGTCCCAAGATCATAAGGGAAGTCAGTTGTAACTTCCAAGTGGATCTACAAGATCAAGCATGTTGCAGACGGTAGCATTGAAAAGTATAAGGAAAGATTTGTGGCTCGGGGTTTCTCTCAAAAATAAGGAATAGACTATGAACAAAACCTTTGCACCTGTAGCCAGATACACTTCCATCAGATCGGTACTTGCTTTGGTTGCAGTGATGAAATGGAAGATACACCAAATTGATGTCGAGACTGCCTTCTTGAATGGTGTAGTAGAAGAGGAAGTGTATGTGGAGCAACCACTCGATTTTGAGACACATGACAGGGAGTCTCATGTGTGTATATTGAAGAAAGCCCTGTATGGTTTGAAACAGGAACCCGGGACATGGTACAACTGAATTGATAGCTTTCTATCCAGTTTGGGCTTTACCAAGAGTAAAGCAGATTCCAACCTTTACTACAAGGTGGAAGATGGAAACCCGGTGATGCTTCTACTATATGTAGATGATTTGTTTGTGACAGGTATCGATGGGTTGATTGCCGATACGAAGGGAAAGCTTGTTGCTGAGTTTGAGATGAAGGACTTAGGAATGATGCATTATTTGCTAGGTATGGAGGTGTGGCAGACTGCAAATGGAATCTTCCTTGGACAAGGGAAGTATGCGGTAGAGATCCTGAAGAGATTTGGGATGATGGACTGCAAGAAATTAACCACACCTATGGCATCAAACCTGAAGCTATTGAGTGATGCTTCATCAAAGACAGTTGATTCCATGATGTATCATCAGATGATTGGGTCCTTGATGTACCTGAAAAACATGAGACTATATATTTGCTTTGCTGTGAACACCTTGAGCCAATACTTGACAGATCCGAGACATGTTCACTTGACCGCTACAAAGCATATTCTGAGGTGCCTGAAGGGTACAGTTGATTATGGCCTCAAGTATAAGGTTGATCAGAAGATTAACTTGGAGGGTTATGTTGATTCATATTGGGCAGGCAGTGCCATTGATAGGAAGAGCACTTTAGGGTGTTGCTTCAGTATGGGATCAGGTGTGATCTCGTGGTTTAGCAGGAAGCAATCCTCTGTGGCACTGAGTACAGCTGAAGCAGAGTATGTTGCAGCCTGTTCAGCTAGTTGTGAGGCAGTATGGTTGAGGAAGCTACTGTCTGATTTATTTGATCTCCAGTTTGATGCTACTTATATATACTGTGACAACCAGAGTTGTATAAAGTTGTCAGAGAATCTAGTATTCCATGACAAGTAGAAGCATATCGAGATCAAGTATCACTATATCAGGGATATGGTGCAAAGAGGAGCAGTGAAGCTCCAATATGTTGCGACGGACGAACAGATAGCTGATGTGTTGACTAAGCCATTGGCTAGGGTGAAGTTTGAGTACTTCAGGGAGAAGCTTGGTGTTCTCTAGATCGAGATTCCTCCCAAGAGGAAGTGATGTGTCCGTGCTGAGCCATTCTGACATGGTGAGAGGATTGGTTCCTTCCATGGTCAGATATAAGTGGTGTGCCCTTCCTACATGGTGAGAGGATTGGTTCCTTCCATTGTCAGTTATATGTGTGAATGCCACATCCAGCATGAAAAAGGGCTAGCTCTATGAAGACACATCTAGTATGAAAAAGGACTAGATCTGTGTAGATGGCACATCCAACATGAAAAAGGGCTGGCTCTGTGAAGACACATTTAGTATGAAAAAGGACTAGCTCTGTGTAGATGCCACATCCAGCATGAAAAAGGGCTAGATCTGTGAAGACACATCTAGTATGAAAAAGGACTAGCTCTGTGTAGATGGCACATCCAACATGAAAAAGGGATGGCTCTGTGAAGACACATTTAGTATGAAAAATGACTAGCTCTGTGTAGATGCCACATCCAGCATGAAAAAGGGATAGCTCTGTGAAGACACATCTAGTATGAAAAAGGACTAGCTCTGTGTATATGGCACATCCAGCTTGAAAAAGGGCTGGCTCTATGAAGACTCATCTAGTACAAAAAAGGACTAGCTCTGAGTAGCTGCCACATCTGGTATGAAAAAGGACCAGCTCTGTGATGCCTCATCTGGTATGAAAAAGGACCAACTTTGTAAAGACTCATCTAGTATGAAAAAGGACTAGCTCTGAGTAGCTGCCACATCTGGTATGAAAAAGGACAAGCTCTATGATGCCTCATATGGTATGAAAAATGACCAGCTCTGTGATGACTCATCTAGTATGAAAAATGACTAGCTCTGAGTAGCTGCCACATTTGGTATGAAAAAGGACCAGCTTTGTGATGCCACATCTAGTATGAAAAAGGACAAGCTCTGTGATGATACATCCAGTATGAAAAAGGATTGGCTCTGTAGAGGTTCCTATGATGAGAAGAATCAAGAGATAGCACCTGTGATGATGACCCAGATCGAGTGATGATTCAGATCCAATGATGATGATCCAACAATGATGATCCAGATCGAGTAATGATCCAGATCCAGTGATGATGCCCAGTGATGATCCAGATCGAGTGATGATATAGATCCAATAATGATGTCCAGTGATGATCCAGATTCGATGATGAAGATGACTTGAAGATGAAGATGAATTGAAGATGACGAGGAATCAAGGATGATCCAGAAGATACAGAGAAGAAGACTTGTGCTGAAAATTGTGTCAAAAGAATACCTTCCTAGTTAATAGGGAGTGTTGATGTATATGTAACTTCAGAATGTATTTCACTTGTATTTATTATATATTGTAACCTGATGTTTATTCCGGGATGTACTTGAGTTATTTCATGCCCCGATGTTCCTATCGGGAAGGTCTATCATGTAAACAAGTCATGTCAAGTTATTGTGGGTAACCCTCCTATTGTCTAAGGGTTAAAGTCTCCGCAGTTCCAGGGCACTAGGGTTATTAGACTCTCCTAGTGAGGTCAACCCAAGTAGGGTTTTTGTCATGTCGAGATTAGTATAAATAGAGAGCTAAACTCTCTATTTATCACACAACTCATACATACTCAAGTGTAGCGCATAGTTGAGGAAGGAGAAGACACTTGGGCTAGACAAGAAGAAGGTTACTGCTGTCGAGAGATCACTTACTATTTTGAGTTCTACTTTTGGTGCTGATTCTATCTCTGAGGAAGTTGAGGGGTTTTCACTGTTTATGGTTTCCCCAAGGATAAACACTGTGTTCATTGTCTCTTGTGTTTGATTGTTGTGCTTGTTATTCTCTCAGTAAATATCCTAATATAATGCTAGCTTAATGATGAAATTCTAACAGCCACCCTATGTAGGATGACGAGCCTCTTGTGAACCTTGCTCTACTTCCACACTTGTCTCCCGTATAGAAGGTCGAGATCCACGTTCGCCCATAGATGATAAGGGGAAATCATCTCTACCACTATCGCTACGCCGGTGATCAGTTGAATGTGAACTATACAATAGGCTTGAGTTTCGAGGTGAAGTTGATAATCTTCGATTTTCATTTTGGACACCAACTCCTGAAGAATGTGATGACCTCCTACGCTTCTGTCTCAAAGGTGGCTCTCTTTCCATTGGATATGATATCTACAAGTTTACATAAATATCAATTTCTACATGTTAATTAATCAACTTCAAAGATCTGGCTACTATTAAAATTAAGTTTTCAATGTAATATAAATAGAAAAACAAAGGTGGAATGGAGAAATAACATATATAAAGACAATGAGGCTTCTTTGTGATAAGGAAGATCCCTAAATCCACTAAATACACTGGTATATGATGGTTGCTACGCACGTTGTATAACATTTTGACCCCGACACATGCCATAAAGTTGTTTTGGTTCAGAGGCCAAAAGTTGAAACGTAGAGTAATTTGAAGCCAAACATGCTGATCCATTAAACAATTTTGCAAGTTGAGAGGTAGAAAATGCAAGGAGATAATGTGTCAGGCCTAAATATCTAGTCCTGAAGTTCGAGAGCCATAATGCCTCAATCACTAAGGGCCTAACCTTCTACATGTTAATTAATCAACTTCAAAGACCTAGCAACTATAAAAACTAATATTTCAGTAAGGACCTAGATATCGCTAATATTATCTAATAGTCCTTTAACTACATGTGCATGAACTACATTTTGCTAAGTATAAAATATAGTCTAAGGCAAGTGCAAGTACTTACCTGCTCTACAGATAGACACTACTGCTAGCTACTAGTTTCCTAGTCATTATAGACTTGTTAGTGAGAGCATCACTATTAAATATAGATAGAGCTTCTATTTCTTCAACTGAACTTAAATCGTAGGTGAATCAGCTAGCTCATCCCTGAATCTCGTAGGGAGAAAGTATTTCTAGATTATTCCTTGCCTTCTCTTCGTTTCTCATCTTTAAATACTTCCACTTCCCTTCTTCTAGAATCTGGAGTGTTTATAATGAATTATATATCCTAGTGCCTCTAGTTGTATAAAGCAATGAAAAGTAAGGGTAGTGAATCAACTAACTGCTATCAATCAACTGTTGTGATTTCATGGATTTATCACATCAAATGGAAAGGACATATAGATTTCAACTTGGACTAAAGCGAGCGTCTAGGCACTAACCACATACACCTATGGATTCCCCCCATTAGTCCAGCATATCCCTATCATTTTACGTTACTCTTCTAGTTGTTTTGGTCTCCATCCCCATAAGAAGATAAATCAATTATTTCTTTAAACTTTCCTTTATCTATATAACCTTTTCTCTCTATGTTTCAGAAAAGCATGAAATGGCAATGTTACTTAATGCAATGCATCATAAACTAAGATACTCATAAAGTGCCATGGGACTTATACTTCGGCTAGTAGTTGTATGGACTAAAGCAAATAGTAGAGGTTAAGAACAAAACTATATAGTTATTACAATACAGCTGAAGTTGTAACTCAGGTAAGTAAAATGAAAAGGTTTTGAAATCCTGTCCCCTACCAACGAAAAAACATACAGAAATAAATTGTTTACTTAGGGACTTGATCAACTCTGTCCATTTGGATAGAGTTGTTCAGCTCTGTCCATTTGGACAGAGCTGTTCAACTCTGTCCATATGGACAGAGCTCATCAACTCTGTCCAAATGGACAGAGCAGATCAACTCTGTCTATTTGTATAGAGCTGATCAGATCTGTCCATTTGGATAGAGCTGCAACCTGTACAGTCTTAAATGTCTAAATTTCTTAAATATCATTTAGAGATGCTACATACTGGTGGAGTTATTTAAGCCTACATAACCATGGATTTTTTTGGATAGAGCTCTCTAAATATTCTATAAACTTTCATGTACATAGAAAATAAAAATAAGCTAATTAAAAAGTTATGGACTTTTTTTAAACAAAGCTATCTAAATATTCTATATAATTTCATGTACATTGGGAATAAGAATAAGCTAATTAAAAAATATAGAAACGAAAAAAAATTAACAGATTTAAAGTTTTATATTGCATTTTGTTTAATTAAAATCATTTCAAATAAGTAGAGCTGTCCAAATGGGCAGAGCTGTTCAACTCTGTCCAAATGGACAGAGCTTTTCAACTGTCATTTAAATTGTTTTCAACAGTCATATAAATTGTTTACATAGGGACTTGATCAGCTCTGTCCATATGGACAGAGTGGATCAGCTCTATCCATCTGAATAGAGCTGTTCAACTCTGGACATAGCTGATCAACTCTGTCCATATGGACACAGCCCATCAACTCTGTCCAAATGAATAGAGCAGATCAGCTCTGTCCATTTGTACATAGCTAAAGAAGAATACGAATAAGAATAAGCTAATAAAAAAATAGAAACATAAAAAATTTTAACAGATTTCAAGTTTTATATTAAATTTTGTTTAATTAAAATAATTTAAAATAAGTAAAACTGTCCAAATTGGCAGAGCTGTTGAATTTTTCCCAAATTGGCAGAGCTGTTGAACTCTGCCCAAATGGGTAAAGCTGTTCAACTCTGTCCAAATGGGCAGAGCTGTTCAACTCTGTCCTTACTACCATTGTAATTATGTCCTTACTAACATGATATGAAACAAGCACATAACAGTTTAAACAAGCACTTAATAACAATAATATAAAAGTTAAGTTCGAAGGCTTACCTCACAGCCAAGAAGAAGCACAACAACACCACACCACGAGAAGACCACACACACCTCGACGAACAGACCTCCACGCCCTCCCGTCGAACATACCTAAACGCCGAACATACCTCCATGTTAAGGGGTGACAGGATGGCGGATGCACGTGCCAGACGGCTGGGTGACGCGGACAAGGATGAGACAGGTGGCGAGATGGGTGGCGAAACGAGACGGGTGGGGCAACGGGTGGCGGGACAATGACAAATCACTGCAGGTGAAACAACGAAAATGAGCCCGTAGCTGACCTTATATGGTAAAAAATTATTCGGTTGAAAAATTGTTCGGTCGAATAATCGTTCGGCCGAATCATTGTTCGGCCAAAGAATTGTTCGGCCGAATAACTATTTGTCCGAACAACTATTTGGCCGAACAATTATTCGGCCAAATAATTATTGAATTGCTGATAAAAATTACCGGTCGGCAATCTGTTCCGTCAAATTAAACGGTTTCCGTTAAAGTTTATTCGGCCGAATAAATGATTAGTTATTCGGCCGAATAACTTAATTATTCAGCCGAATAAATATAGTTATTCAGCCAAATAACTGCCACTATGTTGGTTGGGCAGTCGATTCTCACGGAAGTGTTACCCAAGTTCGAGTTTTCACCCTTAGGCTAAAATGAGTTTTATGAAAAATGGAGGATGTTAACCATTAAAGTGAGAAAAATCAGCTAATATAAATTCAAGATTAGATACAAAATACCTACAAACAAAATAAATTGATAAGAAAAACAAATGGTTATCTTCTACGAAAAATTCATATCCAGAAAAAGAACTCTCAAACAAATTATCATCAATGAATGTGCAGTGAAAAGCCATACCAATAAATGTAGTTCAAATTGAAGAAACTAAGTGGTTTGCCATGATTAGAAGTTAGCATTTTGAAACTACTAAAATGTAGTTTTTTTTATTAGATAAAGGGAGAAGACGATCAACCTTATAAGACATAAATTTTTTAATAAGGGAAGTTAGAAAAAATTGATTACTTAGCATGGAATGTTGAAAACATTCCAAGTTTTGGAATAAGTATATTAGTTCAGATGTTTCTTTGCCTAATAATGTGATTTTTTTTAAATTTAGATCTTGGAAAATCTGGAACAACACAAATAACTTTTTTGATTGTTATTTAAGATTACCTAATGTATTGTTTATCATATACAATCTTTCAATTATATAAAAAACTTTACAATAATGATATTATTATCTATTACATATAATAATTTGTTTAATGGTATTATTATTTATTAGATATAATAATTTGTTAAAGACTACATTTCCATTGCAAGAGAAATTGTTAACCTTGATGAACTTGGTATATAAAGACATCTTACAATATCTTCATTAAAAATTGTATGTTATTAAAAGTTTGTTGATTTTGGGAAATGTCAAAGTTTCCTGACTATGTAATTTAGGAATCTTCCATGTTTGAAGGGAGAGGGGGTTGGACGAAAATGAGTTGTATGAAAATTAAAAGGGGATGCTAACCACTAAAGTGGGAATTGTTAACCTTGATGAACTTGGTATATAAAGACATATTACAACATCTTAATTAAAAATTGTATGTTATTAAAAGTTTGTTGATTTTGGGAAATGTCAAAGTTTCCTGAATATGTAATTTAGGAATCTTCCATGTTTGAAGGGGGAGGGGGTTGGACGAAAATGAGTTGTATGAAAATTAGAGGGATGCTAACCACTAAAGTGGGAAGAACTAGTATAAAAACTAAAATAGATGCAATCTACAAACAAAATAAATTGATAAGAAAAAGACATGGCTATTCTTCTATTAAAATTCATATCCAAAAAATGAGCTCTCAAACAAATTATCATTAATGAATGTATAGTGAAAGACCATATCCAATAGATGTAATTCAGATTGAAGAAAACTAAGAGTGTTTTGCAAAGATTAAAACATAACATTTGAAACTACTAAAATGTCATGTTTATCTTTTATTTATTAGATTGTTTATCTTTTATTTATTAGATTAAGGGAGAACATGATCAACCTCTATGGGAAGCTAAAATACTATCATTTGTACTATATTAATAAAAAATGATTTCTTAGCATAGAGTGTTGAAAACATTGCAAGTTTTGGAATATGTGTATTAGTTCTCATGTAGCTTTGCCTAGTGATGTGATTATTATTATTGTTATTATTATTTTATCTATTTTCTTATTAAGATTTTGTGGTTTTCCTTGATGCTCTATAGGAAAATGTGGAACACCCAAAATAACCTAATTGATCATGTTTCAAGATTACCCAATGTATTGTTGTATTATATCCTTTCATTTATATTAGAGGTTAAATTCTAAGGAGAAGTAAATTCTTTAATAGGGGAAGTTAGAAAAAAATGATTACTTAGCATGGAATGTTGAAAACATTGCAAGTTTTGGAATAAGTGTATTAGTTCAGATGTTGCTTTGCCTAATGACAGTGTTTTTAAAAAAAAAATTAGATATGGGAAAATCTGGAACAACACAAATAAATTAATTGATAATGATTTAAGATTACCTAATGTATTGTTTATCATATACAATCTTTCAATTATATAAAACACTTTACAATAATGGCATTATTATTTATTACATATAATAATTTGTTTAATGGTATTATTATTTATTACATATAATAATTTGTTTAAGACTACATTTCCATTACAAGAGAAATGGTTAACCTTGATGAACTTGGTATATAAAGTCATCTTACAATATCTTCATTAAAAATTGTATGTTATTAAAAGTTTGTTGATTTTGGGAAATGTCAAAGTTGTTGGACGAAAATGAGTTGTATGAAAATTAGAGGGGATGCTAACCAATAAAGTGAGAAGAACTACTATAAAAACTAAAATAGATGCAATCTACAAACAAAATAAATTGAGAAGAAAAACACATGGCTATTCTTCTATTAAAATTCATATCCAGAAAATGGGCTCTCAAACAAATGATCATTAATGAATGTATAGTGAAAGAAATTATCCAATAGATGCAATTCAGATTGAAGAAAACTAAAAGTGTTTTGCAAATATTAAAACATAACATTTGAAACTACTAAAATGTCATGTTGATCTTTTATTGATTAGATTAAGGGAGAACATGATCAACCTCTATGGGAAGCTAAAAGAGTATCATTTGTACTATATTTAGAAAAAAAGATTTCTTAGCATGGAGTGTTGAAAACATTGCAAGTTTTGGAATATGTATTAGTTCTCATGTAGCTTTGCCTGCTGATGTTATTATTATTATTATTATTATTATTATTATTTTATCTATTCTCTTATTAATATTTTGTGGTTTTCCTTGATGCTCTATAGGAAAATGTGGAACACCCAAAATAAACTAATTGATAATGATTTAAGATTACCCAATGTTGTTATATTATATCCTTTGATTTATATTACATTTGAAGCAAATGAAAAAGAATTTCAATAACAATGGCATAATAACTTGAGTAGAAAATCTTGGGGAGGCAGGTGCGGGTGGGATTATATTTGATCCTAGAGGAAATATAGTTTCGAATTATGCTTGGGGAATAGGACACAAAACCAACAATGAAGCGAAATGGCTATCGCTTCTCTTTGGGCTGGATCTGGTAAGGAAAAACAATATTACAAATGTTACAGTTCTTGGAGACTCGAAACAAGTAATTCAAAAAATGAGATCAGGATACAGTTAAGGTACTGTTAAAATAAGAAGAATTTATGACCATGTTTTTCATCTCTCCGCAAATCTCCAAATTACTTATTTTCACATCCTTAGAGGTAATAATTCCGAAACCGATAATTTAGCTAATCAAGGAGCTAAGATGGAAATAGGGTTTAACGTTAATCAAGGATCAAATAATTTTTTTTATGTTCCTTAGCCTATCAACCAAAAGCAAGTGGAAGGGTGCCCTGTCCTCATGCCCTTCCCGTCTCCGGCAAACAATTGCCCTCCTTGGCGTATAGATGGTGACATAGTCCATGTGAAGGACATAAAGGCTATGACAGACGACATGCCCCTTGGTTATTTGATAAGTTTTTTCTGCACGAGTCATGGAGGACGGTTTCAGTAAGAAGATAACTCTTCACCAATTTGTAGATTATCGTGTTTTGGGAAAGAATTTTGAGCTCAGGTCCTCTGCGGAGGTGTCCCAAGCCCATTCTTTCGTCCTTCTCAGTATTGACGATATTGGAACTGGTTGGCCTGCCCCACAAGCGCCTCAACTCGCCCCCTCTGCATATCCAAAACTTCTCAGCTCTTGACTTCCAATGGCGAATAATAGCATGGATGTTACACTAAAGGATTTGCAGGCTATTTTGTAGGAAATCAAGCAACATATGCGCTGATTGTATGAGTTGATGAGCAGGAGCGTTAGGGAAGGTACTGTTATTGCAACGGATGTGAAATTCTTGGCGAACCAAATGGGATGTCATGACACAAGAATTGATGACAATGATGAAGATTTGCGCGAGCTTATGGGGAATCCCAACATTAGAAAGGAAGAAGTGCAGAAGATGGCTAAAATCAACCAGTGCAGAAGAATCCATTGGCAAGATTCTCTAGCAAAAGACCACCCAATGGAGGAGACCTCTGTAATGCAACATGTCCATGAACCACGTGAAAAGAGAAGAAGTAATTAAATTTTGGTATGGTTTGCTTATGTTTTTTTGCATATTTCTCAATAGTCAGTTCATTTGCATTTACCCTACAATGGGATTCAGCTGCCTCTTTTGCCACATAAATTTTTTCTTGATCAATGTACTTAGCATAGGCAGCTAAATATTTTCTTCCTTAAGCAGTTTGAGAAGCATGTTCTTCCTTTTGTAAGCATGGTTGTGAACAACCTTTTTATTTCAATACAATATATTCTCTTTTTTTTGTTTAAACAAAACTTTAGTAGAAAATCGTCTCTAAATTTCATTAACCATGGAAATGTATATGAAAAAATCAAGAACTATGAACATGGAATCTTAAGAAGCAACCGACTAAACAAACAATCTCATATATTCATTTCTTTATTTTGTAATATTTTATAAAATGTAGTTAAATAGGAAGGGATATGGGCATGGGAGATGATTCATTGTGACTACTAGAATTTGATGCATAATAGTCTAGTGAATTGCACCATTGTCACATTGCTTGGAAAATTATGAATGCCAAAGAGTAGGGAAAAAGTTATGAGATCACAACACAACAATTTGTGGAAATCCATGGCTTTCCATGGGCCATGATTTTTTTTTTGTAGGACCAAATTTCAAAGGGTTTGCAACAGAGTTATAAAAGAAGGACAAAATCCACTATTTAGGGGCACACTTTTGTGAATTTTGAAACTTCGAGGAGACAAAAAACTTTGGTTCGAGGAAGTTTTTCTAGTTTTACTTTTTTTTTTGTGAATGAACAATTTTTGCTAAAATTACAAAATATGGTGGAAGTGGAAAAGTTAAAGATTGACAATTCTAGAATTTTATAGAAAAGTGCACAAAATAGAGTTTTGGGGTATAATTAGACAAGAAACAATGCAGTGTTCAATGGGGGTTTGATTTTTAAAATATATTTAGGGTTATTTTATGGCAACTGAAAGCTAACAGACCTAAAGTATTCTTCTTCAAGCTGAAACGCTGATCAAAATATCCTTCCACAAGCAGGTTTCTGCAATTCTGCTCCCGCAATCAACTTTCCGCAAGCTTAAATCTCCACAATTGAGTCTTCCGCAACCGTCTTTCCGCAAGATCATTTCCGCAATTACGGATTGCAGAATGCAGGTATGTAATTCCCAAATTAAAAAATGGAATTCCGCAACTATGCAGCCGTAATGGTCCTTTTTGCGCTTGAGTTGTGGACTGCGAATTGAAGATACACCTTCCTACTTTTCCAAGATGGGCTTCTGCAACTTTCTTCCCACAAATTCCTTTTCCACAATTCTTATGAGCTGTCAATTTATTGTGGGATCCTTCTTGACTGTCGATCTGAGATCAGATGCAGATATCACCTTAACTTCATGGATCTTCACTTTTCTCTTGCGGAATTCATCCACAACCGTCGATCTGCTGAAATTCACAGACTTCAATTTAGACTGTGACATTCGAATTGATTCATGAGAGATCAATATTCTATGCAATTATACAGATATCCATATTTGGAATCATTTATACATTATTGAATATTCATCCACATAAATAAATACGCATATGTCTGGTAATTGAAAAGAAGACATCAGATAGTGACAATAATGCAGAGTATTAAAACTCTGTTCTTCATTCCATTAACCACTATTACATACAATCTATCTTTCGATCGCTCACACTTCCACACTTCTATCTCTATTCCTATTCCATTCTTATTCCCCTTCATCCGATCTTTGATTATTACATTTGATTCTTAAATAGAATCCTACCAAACTTGTCAGATCTGTAATAGAAGGATCTAAATTCCTAAGAAAGCAAATATGTAACTAACCTATCCTCGAGAAACCTCTTACAAGATTCAAGGGAAATTGTGGAAAATTTTCCTTATTACATTCAAACCATCCCTATCTATGAAACAGATTACAAAAATCAACAACTAACCCTATCTTCTAGAAAATTTACATGGAAGTAGACAATTGCATTGACTGCTTATTCAAGCAACAAAGAATTTTGACTAGATGCTCCTGCATCATACTCCAGGGGAAGAAAATAATTCTTCAGTAAGTATTCAGGGTTCACATTATACTTGGAAATATCTATTGTTTTCATCGACGCTACATATTTAGATGGCTAATCTTTCCACTTGACCAAATACTAAAAATGTTCTTTGTCCCTGGTTTTCTTTGAAACCCTTTTATCAAGGATAACTTCAATATGTGGTTGTTCTTTCTGAGGTAAATGTCCTTGGTAATATATAAATGAACCATCTTCTCTGGAAATCATTTATTCTATCAAAACACCTGAATCTTTAAAAGGATATATATCTGAAACATTAAAAATTAGAGAGATTTGAAGATTAGAAGGAAGTTCTATTTCATATGCATTTGCAGAAAATTTCCTCAAAATTTCACAAGGTCCAATATTCATGAGCTTCAATTTATTGTAGGTTCCCTTAGGAAACCTCTCTTTCCTAAGATAGGCCATTACTAAATCTCCAACCTGAAAATTAACTTCCTTTCTTTTCATATCTTCTCTCTGTTTGTATTTTCCAACACTTTCCTGCATTTTCTTCTTAACATTTTCTTGTAGCTCATGCATGCTAGATGCAAAATCTTCACCATCTGCACTTCTCTTATCCCGTCCTTCCAAATTTCGAAGTTCATATACTCCCCTCGGGTGCATCCCATGTACAATCTAAAAATGACTCATACATGTACTTCTGTAAGGTTAATCATTGTAAGCAAATTCAGCTTGAGCAAGAGCTAAATCCCATTGTTTCAGATTTTCAAAAACAAGACTTCTCAGTATATTTCCCAAGCTTCGATTCACCACTTCAGTCTAAGGACGATAAGCGGAACTAAAACTGAGATTGGTTGCCAACTTATTCTACAAAGTTCTCCAAAAACTACCAACAAATTTAGTATCCATGTCAGACACAATGCTTAAAGGTAAACCATGCAACTTTACAATTTCTAAAAAGAATAAATTAGCAATGTTTCTTACAAGCAATAAACTGATCCATTTTTGAAAACCTATCCACTACTACATAAATAGAATCATTTCCCATCTAATTTCTAGGCATTCCAGAACAAAATCCATACTGATGGAATCCCAAGGCCTAGTTGGAATAGGTAGGGGTTGATATAGTACAATATTTTGTCTTCTCCCTTTGGCATGTTGTCATATCCTGCATTTTTCAACAAACTTCTTTACATCATGTTGCATTCCTGGCCAAAAATAAAAAGTACTCACTTGAGCAAATGTTTTATCCTGTCCAAAATGTCCCAAAAAACCTCCACTATGTTTCCCCTGTATCAAATTTTCTCTCATAGAGAATATTGGAATACATAACTTATTATTTTTGAAAAGCAATCCTTCTTGTAACATGTAGTCCAACCATTGGTTTCTATTATGGGAAACTGGATTCTCATAGGCTACATACATATCTTTGAAATCCACATATTCTTTATACACATTAGTTAAACTTTCAAATCCGAAAGAACTGACCTTAATTCCCTACAAGATCAAACTTATCCTGCTTAAAGCATCAACAACTTTATTAGATTTTCCACTTGTATGCTTGATCACAAAGGTAAAGTTCTACAAAAATTCCACCCACTTAGCATGTTTCTGATTCAATTTAGGTTGACTATTTATAAACTGCAAAGCATGATTATAAGAATATAACACAAACTCTTTGGGCATCAAGTAATGTCTCCATTTATCAAGATCTTGTTCAACAACATATATCTCCTTGTCATATGAGGAACACTTTTGTTTTTCCTAATTTAACTTTTCACTATAGTATGCCACTTGTCTCTTTTCTTGACTCAAAACAACCCCTATTGTTGTCCCACTAGCATCTATTTCTACTTGAAAAACCTTATCAAAACTTGGCAAAGCTAGAATAGGATTCTCAGTGATCTTCTTTTTCAACAATTTGAAATTTTTGTCAGCTACTTCTGTCCACTTGAAAGGTTGTCTACTTCCCTTGAAGGTGTCTCTTATAGGTGCAACAATTTGACTAAAATTCTTAATGAATTTTCTATAAAAGCTTGCTAGTCCATGAAAACTCCTTACCTCATATGCACTTCTTAGAATTGGCCAACTTAAAATTTCTTGCACCTTATCTGGATCCATCTTCAACCCTTCTTCTAAAACCACGAATCCCAAATAAATCAACTCTTTCTTCAGGAAACTACACTTTTTTTTCAGATTTATGAGCAGCTTGTCCTTTTGCAAGGTTTCCAACCCCAATTTGAGATGTTTTAAATTTTCTTCTTTATTATGACAGAAAATTAGAATATCATCCAGATACACTATGAAAATTTTTCCAGTTTATTCTTTCAAGACCTCATTCATCAATCTCACAAAAGTACTAGGTGCATTAGTAATCCCAAATGGTATTACTAATCATTCATACAATCCATTATTAGTCTTGAATGCAGTCTTCCATTCATCCCCTTCTCTTATTCTTATTTGATGATAACCACTTTTCAAATCTATCTTTGAAAAATACTTTGAACAACTCAAACAATCCATCAAATCATCAATGCGAGGTAAATGAAATTTGTACCTGATAATAATCTTATTAATTTCTCTAGAGTCAGTGCAAATTCGCCATCCACCATCCTTCTCTGGGCTAAGTACAGTGGGTACTGCACAAGGACTCAAACTTTATTTCACCAAACTATTATGTAACAGCTCATGTACCTGCTCTTTGATCTCTTCATTCTCTTGAGGAGTTAGTCTGTAGGATGCCTTATTAGGTAAAGTTGCACTATGTAACACCTCGGTTTTGACCTCGTTGCATTAATGTATATGATGTAAATATTATATCGAATCATTACAAGGAGCTCAAGGCCAAGGCCCTGTCATTGATTAATGTTTGGTATATAGGAAATCATGGTTGATGCCTATGGTTTCTGTGCTAAGTCAAGCATGTTTGTAAACATCATGTAAATATGCAAATTAAGGAAAAACCCACAGCCAGCTATATCAATGCAATGAATAATGAGATGGAGGCATGATTTTCCTAAGGATAAGGGGGTGGGAATGTTAACCTTTAGCCAGCTTATGGAAAATCCATGTGTCATGGGGAGAACCCATCAAAACTATAAGCTACCCTTTTCCTTCTCTTCTCTTCCCAACCATTTATTCTTCCAGAAGGTGGTTGAGGTAGTTATTGCTTGGAAGCGGAAGAGTATGGGAAAATTTGAATTGGGTAGAGCACCTAGTTTTGGAATGTCGTGTTTTGCTTGCATGGACAAGAAAACACCAGAACCATATGCCAGTTTGACTCATGCGTTCATGTTTTGGTTTTACTCTCACGTTTTGGGAGCTGCAGGAGGTTCTGGCTCATTCACCATCTTTGTTCTCCATTCGCATGGAAGATCTAGAGCAGCTGAGCTCTTCTTGTGTGTATCCTTCACGTTCTGCAAGTGTTTTTCCCTTGGAAATATTGTGATTGCTATGTTGTAGCATTATGTTAAACTATAGAGTGTATGAGACCCTGTTACTCGTGTTCCTGAGTAAGCCTGAGTTGTGGAGTCTCCCTGTGGTTGTTGTGTTGTGCATCCTGGTTCGTGTTTGAACTATGCACATGACTTAGGAATGGGAGAGACGTAGAATGTGCTTGAAAAAACTAGCATGGAACCTCAGAATAAGATAAGAGTGGATGGTAAACCTGCTATGCACATCCTGAAGAGCACTGGAAGGGAAGGTGTAGCTTAAGGGACTATGGAGCAGAGAAGGGGACACTTCCTTATGTTGGGTGTGTATGCAGTGGGGAAGCTAGGCCAGATAGGTCTTGTGAAGGTGTTTTTAGCTCTGTAGATGAGCTCACTAGATTAGTAGTTCTTCCTACCCATTGCCTTAGAATCTTGATAAACCCAACTGGAGAGATGGCTTGGCTGGTAGCCTGATAAGCCCATCTGTTGGGTTGGTTGTGTCTTGTTGAGTTTGACCTTGTTAGTAACCTTTGGCTGGATAGTCTGATAAACACACCTGTGAATGCTGGCTTGGCTAGGTAGCCTGATAAACCCAGTAGTGAGATGGCTTAACCGTGTATAGTCTGATAAACCCATATGTTGGCTTGACTAGTCCTTAAAGGTGAATGTGGCTTGTCTTTGTTCAATCTGTGATACCCAACTGTGAGATGGCTTGGCTGAGTGGCTTGTGAAACCCATCTGTTGGTGTGTTTCCCCTATAGCCTGATAAACCTAACTATGTTGGCTTGGCTGAGTGTTATTGCACCCTTGGTGTCAAAACCCTGAATTTTCACAAAAAATCAAAATTTTTAATGTAACATAAAATGTCTAAAGTCGTAGTTAAATAACTACTAGCAGCTAGAAGAAAAATGAAATAGTTAACAATAATACCATTTTAATTTTGATATGTTATGTATAGGACCTGCATTCAATTGCTTCTAGCTGTACTGATGATTTGCTTTTGTCAAGTAGGTGAGAAGCTATGTTCTAAACTGGGGTTTACTTAGCAATTGCTAACTCAGCTGGATTTCTGGTTCTTGGAGGTTCAACAGGTAAATTTTTGAATAAGTAGGAGTTTATATTTACGTTAATTCAAGAAGTACTTCTTTAGCATAATAAAAATACTAGAGCATAATTTGATTAATAGAAAGCAAGGCTACGCTGAGGTAAAGTACTATCTTTGCTGTTTTTGATTCTATGACAGTAACTTAAGTTAGTCGTAAAGACCAATATCCTTAATATACTAGTGTTCTTTATCAACATGAGTTCTACTTAAGTTTTATTTCTGATGTTATATGCCAAGTTACTCACAAGTTCTACTGATGATCATAGGCTCATGATTTAACATAAAAACACTTTTAATGAAGCATAAAATTACTGCTAATGCTATGTCTAATATTCAAAGTGTTGCTTTATAAGCTTGAGTATAATTCTAAAACCTTCAAAGAAAAGGTTTACTATTGATCACACAGGTTTACTTTTAGTTCAGCTCTAGTAGTGACGATTATCATCTTGTTTATTAAACACAATTACAATTGTCTACTTGCTCTACTAGCCATAAAGCTATAATTTCGATTTTCTAAGTTTCACCATGTCACATGTATTATTGTAATATTACATTATCATACCATGTAAATGAATTACTGAATGATTTTCCTTTTAACCCTAGGTAGTCTTACTACCTTGCAACTACCAAGGTGTAGTTAAAATATTGGTTTGATTTATTAAGAGTTTGGTTCTTTATAGAAACCAAAAGAACAAAACTTCCAAAAAGTATTCCAACCATAACATTCGACTTATGCATTTGTAGGAGTTATACTATGGTGGAATTACTACCTAACATTTACTTACATGTAGTTAACCTATAAACAATTTACTTTATCAACTTGTGTATACATAATACTAGTCTTAAAACATAGCATTATTCATTAAATATAAGGTTTGATTGAATAGCCAGATAGTAGTGCTATCGACTCAAAGTCAAAGGCATAGACTCCACTATTGTTCTTCACATAAATGTTTTCACAAAAGATCGATTTCAAGGTTTTCAAAATGCAAATGCTAACCATATATACAAATTCTTTTACTATAGCTTGGTTATATTGTTTAACCAAATTAAATGATATGAATTGACTTTATAATAAACATTATCATTGTGGTTATCTTATAAATCATTGAAAATAATAGGGTTCACTCAAAAGTGCAGGAGAACTATATAGATCGACCCTCTGCTGATTAAAAATCTTGATGGGCATGTGGATGAGTCTCCACCATGCATTGGTCAATTTAAAAACTTACAACGAAACCCTATCTTCTTCATTCTCCTTCGAGGGTTTGGCTCTGCGCTGCTTGGGTTCCTTCATGGCCATGAGAGGCTTGCTGGTTCACATTTGACAGTCCTTAAGTGAGTGGTAAAGTGCTATATTGTTGTGCAAGAGTTAAAGAATTCATAGTTTGTATCGTGGTTTCGTTCTGGAAGTTTATGAACACCGTGTGGGTGGTTTTATTATCTGTGTCAATAGTTTAGAGAGCTGGGCATAGCGTTACCCTTGTCTCTACTCATGGCTTGCTCCTTCGTCGGTGTAAAACTGAAATAAGAACCTCGCTACCTCTGTCACAGGTTTGACATGAGGGTTTCATTTTTTCAAAGTCCAGTTCCTCGAATTGGTTTGGTTACCTCCTCAGCTCCATATTTCTTACTTTCAGGTAAATAGAAATACCCTGCTATTACTTTTATTCTCTAGTTATAATTTTAGCATAATGAATACAGTATATAACTAAAGCATTCGGTCTTGTTCTTACAGGTTACAGTTCGTATTCGGGCTTGAAAGAAACCTTTCCAACGCTGGTTGCCTTCATGGCCAAACGGGTAAGCCCTAGTTTAATGTGGCATCTCCCTGCTTGCAATGGTTAATAGAAAGGAGTTACAGTTTGAAGGGAAGCATGGCTTTGATTCCTCCAATGTTTAGATGCTTAGTTTAAATTATTACTTAGTTTTGTTGTTAAAAACCCTCGCATATTGCTGGGTAGCTCCGGCTTATAATCCGTGACTTGTATTTAGTTTTTCTCTATCTATAAAAATGATTATAGCCTTATGGTCTGATAATATCATACTTTGATTGTTGAGATATGAGGGTTTCTCCTGTACTCAAGGATTTAAAATGACTCTTGTTTCGATTCTCCAGTTTGTTCAATCGATCTTTTTAAATGTTAAAACTGTATAATTGATTTTAGTTCTTCCATTGTCTGTGAAATAATTGACTGTTAATAATATATTTTATAAGTAAAAAGTGTTATTATGAAGACTGTAGATCATCTGTAATGTAAAATTTATAATCTTATACTTATCAGTTCATGATATAATAGCTAGGGTTTACTGGAAATGAAACCCTTGTATAAAATGTATTCTTAAATAATTTATTATTTGGGCACTGTTTTCTTGTTACCTTTGTTTCGCTATTACAGGTACAATGTTGTTCATTAACCTGTTTGTGAAGTATTTAAATTAAAAGGGTTTATAAATATATTATAAAGTTTTTAAGTTAAGACCGTAATCAGTCTAATGCATAGTTTAATAGTTTCCTGGTTAAATATGTTTACACAATTATCAATGTAAATGGTTAAAACTTATATGAATTAATTTATAAATGGATAAATAAATTGTTAGGGTTTTGTCCCTCAAGATTTTCTTGCACAGGTTATAATCTTGTTTGTTAAAATATAAAATAGTTTCAGAATAAGTAATTCTTAGTTTTATTTTATTCAATGTTTACATTTACATTTGTTTTTATTTACTATTCTGTAACTTAGAATTTATTCCGAGATCTGTAAAGAATAGAAGGTTAACTCTGTAACTCTGTTTACTTTTCATAAATAAAGGGTTTATAAACATAACCCCAATCTGGTTTATATTAAGTAATAGTTTAAGATTTAGTTAATAGTTTTAAAAGATAAACTGTGTGGTTAATAACTTGTTTATATACTTAGTTGTTATCTTCTATAAACTTTTATTGTATCAGTATACTATTACTGTAACTCTAGTGTAGTTTACAGTTTCTTTTCTTGCATTTTTTTATTTATTTAAACCAAGTAAAACCAATAAGCACAAATAAGACATAACACTGTTATTTTCATAATATTTCAAACATTGAAATCAATTTACTTTGCTATCTACAGATATAAAATCCTATCTACTGTTTTCATTCTCTTAAGAATTCTTTTATCCACTTAAAGCATTCTAACTGTGCTAGAGTACGACCTGGTTTCCAGGTGTGGAAAAACACAGTTTAGAAATTTATTTTCATTCTAACTCACTATTCTCTAACCAATTTCATTTCTACAACAATCTAATAAGAATACTAAATCTAACATTTCACAACTCTGAACTTTTAACATTCATATAGCAGTTTAACTAATACTTATTTAACTAAAATAGTAAAATAAAATAACATAGAACCTGTTAAGGATATACGACAGCAGCTTTAGGAGGCTGTTCCTCCCTACCAATCTCCTGGAGAGCGCTCAAACAACGCTTCCTCAGGACCCTCGAGCCTGTTCCTGGTCTTCTTGGCTGAGAACTGGTGGAGAATGCAAACAGTAGAACCCTCTGTCAACTAACTAGTTCAATACCTCAGTAAAACAGTCTGCTCTCAGCAGTATGATCTTCGGCTTAAAAGCTGCAACTAGATCAATCAGCAGTTATCCCCTCAAACACTTTCCAGATTTCTCTTCCATTGAATTTCTTTGAAGTACATTCATTCAATTTGAATGATCACTTCTCTGGAATGAGCAGCCTCATCTCTCTTTAATGGGAATTTTTATAAAGATTGCTTAGGTGTTTTTGGGTCAGTTTTCATTAATTGAGCCACCTGCTCTGATTCCACTTTCTTGGAGAATCATGACCACAAATGTAGGGAGGTTTCCACCTGCAACAGTTGTAAGTGGTTTGAGGACACTGCCACATGTCAGTTTGCTCTCCACCCAGTCTCCTCCACCAATTTGACCAGTAAACACTCTTTTAACAGCTCTCCTAAGCTGTTGTCTCTTCATTTATTTATTTATAAATTAAATATTCAGAGTTTACATTAAATATCCTTGACCCACTGGGTCATCAATTACAACTTAGCATAAAATTTAACATATTGGTCCTTAAATAATATAGAATTGTTTTTGCAAAATTGGGGCATGTGACATACACACCCCTTTAAATTATAGCATCATCCTGGATGTTATTTATTCCTCGTCCTCAGAATTTCCTTGGAATAGGATTGGATATGCATCCCGCATATTACTTTCCAATTCCCAGGTGGCTTCTTCTGGACTAAGGTGCTTCCATTTCACCTTCACGTGACCAATGGTGCGGTTCCGAAGTGTGATCTCCCTTTGCCCGAGGATACAGTCCGGTTCCATTAGAAAATTTCCTTCTGGTTCCATTTGTACATAATTCTAGTTAACAATATGAGTAGCATCATGGACATATTTCTTTAATACAAAAATATGAAAAACATTATGAACTCTTAAATTCGGTGGTAAGGCTAACTGATAGGCTACCTGTCCAATCCTGAACAGTATTTCAAAAGGACCACAGTAACGAGGTGCTATTTTTGCACAACTATCCAACCTCAGAGAGCTCTTTTTGGGTCTCACCTTGATGAACACATGTTCAACTACCTGAAACTCTTTTGGAGTTCTTTTAAGGTCTTCTTGACTTTTCTGTCGATCTTGTGCAATTTTCAGATTACTTTGTACCTGCTTTATAATTTCTTCCATTTATTTTAATAATTCAGGACCTAATACTAATCTGTCCACTAGATTGCTCCAAGAGATAGGAGTGTTACAATTCCTTCCATATAAGATTTTGAAAGGACTGAATCTCATTGAAGTTTGATAATTATTATTATAAGCAAATTCTACCAGATGCAAATAATCCTCCCATTTACCTGGCTGATCTTTTACATACATTCTTAGTAAATCTTCCAGTACTTGGTTTAATCTTTCAGTCTATCCATCAGTTTGAGGATGGAACGAAGTACTAAAATTTAGTGTAGTATTTAATCCTTCAAACAGATATTTCCAAAAGTTACTTGTAAATTTAGGGTCTCGATCTGAGATTATAACTTTTGGTATCCCATGTAGTCGAAAAATTTGCTTTAAAAATATATTAGCTATGTTTGCAGCTTTATATGTAGTTTTTACAGGTATAAAATGGCCTGCCTTACTTAATTTATCAACTACTACCATGATAGAATCATTTAAATTCTAATTTTTAGGCAGTCCAGTAATAAAAATAAGACTAATTATCTCCCATTTCCAGCTAGGAATGGGCAATGGCTGAAGTAATCTAGCTGGGTGTTGATGTTCAGTTTTTACTTGCTGACATTCAAAACACCTAGCGATATAATCTGCCAGTTCAGTCTTCTGATAACCCGGATGGCCTGGATTTCATTTAAAATCAGTAACTTAACTTTAGGTACATACATTTTGTCTTTATACAGTAAAAATCCTTTTTCATTCAAGCTGACCATTTACTTAAACTTTCTGTTGGATTTTCTTTCATTTTTGCTTGTAATTTTTGGTAAATTTCATCTTGTTTTAACCCTGCTTTAAGCTGTTCTTCCAGATTTGTCGTATAAGTACCGATAACTGCTGCAAAGTTCAGCCTTGCATTTTTACTTAATGCGTCAACAACTTTATTTTATTTTCCTTTAATGTGTTGAATTTCGAAATCATACTCACTTAGAAAAGCTAGCCACCTAGCTTGTCTAGCATTTAGGTTAGGTTGATCTAACAGATATTTCAGTCCTTTATTATCTGTCATTAAAATAAATTTTCTTGCAATTAAATGATGACGCCACATTTTTAGAGCATGTATGACAATAGCTAATTCCAAGTCATAAGTTGCATAATTATTTTCATGAATTTTTAATTTCCTACACTCATAAGCAATAACATGCCCTTCTTAAGTCAATACTCCGCCTAAACCATCATTGCAGGCGTCAGTACACACTACAAAATCTTTATTTGGATCAGCTATTCTTAAAATAGGTGCGCTGGTTAATAACGTTTTTTAACTTTTTAAAACTTTCCTCGCACTTCTGATTCCAATCAAATTTCTTTCCTTTTTTTCTGCAAAGAGGTTATCGAATTTGCAATTCTCAAAAACCCTTCAATGAAACTCTAGTAATAACCAGTAATTCCCATGAAGGATCGAACATCAGCTACGTCTTTAGGAACTGGCCAATCTTCAATTGCCTTTATCTTTTCAGGATCCACCGAAGTTCCTTCCTTAGTCACCACATGACTTAAGTACTGAATTTTATACTTAAAGAAGTCGCATTTGCTAAACTTTGCAAAGAGTTGATAATCTCGCAACTCCTACAAAACTATTTTTAAATGTTCTTTATTCTCTTCTTCATATTTCGAATAGATTAATATGTTGTCGATAAACATGACCACAAACTTATCCAAATATTTATGCATTACATTATTCATTAAATACATAAAAACAGTTGGGGCGTTAGTAAGCCCGAATATCATAATGACAAACTTGTAATGGCCATATCGAGTCCTAAAAATTGTCTTAAAAATATCTTCATTTTTAATCCTAACTTGGTGATATCTAGACCGCAAATCAATTTTTGAAAACAATGTAGCTCCATGTAGTTGATCAAACAGATCATCTATGTGAGGCAACATGTATCTATTTTTAATAGTCATCTTATTCAATTGATGGTGATCTATACAAAGTTGTAGAGTTCTGTCCTTTTTCTTAACGAAGATGACAGGTGCCCCCCAGGGAGACACACTAGGTCGAATATACTTCTTGTTAATAAGTTCTTTTAATTGTGACTTAAGTTCATTAAGTTCAAGTATGTTCATTCGATAAGGGGCCTTTGAGCTGGGTACTGCACCAGGTACTAGTTCAATGGTAAAATCGAGTTCCCTTTTCGGAGGCAGTCCTAGAATTTCTTCCGAAAATACATCTGCATACTCTTTTAAAACTAGTATATCCTCCAATTTTAATTTATCTTTATTATTTAGATTTTTCTCATTAGTTACTGTTACTGCATAAGCCTTAAAACCTTTCCTAACAACTCTCTTGAGCTGCAGAGCAGAAATCTGCCTTACAGTTGTTTTTCTAGGGATTTCCTTTACGTTTATTGGTTTTCCATCTTTATTTATACCAGTAAAGGTTTTATAATAACAGTTTAAGATTACCCTATGTTGCTCTAACCAATCCATACCGATTAGTATTCCATAAGAACCCATAGGTAGTACATTAAGCTTTACAAAAGTTTCAAATTGATCCATAACTACTACACAATTCTTTACAAAACTAGTTACCTTCCTCTTCGCACCAGTATCTAGCTGAACCAACCAAGAAGTTACAAATTTTTCAACAGACAACTTACATTTTTCTACCAAATTATGTGAAATATAACTTAAACTAGCTCTTGGAACAATTAAAATAGCTATGGGTGTTTGGTTTATCTTACCTTCTACTTCCACCATGGGAGTTTGATAGTCTGCTTGTCGATTCTCCAAGGCTGCATTGATCCTGGGCATAGTCCTCGCTAAATCTCCCACAGTCATCTCCTCCTGTATTGTATGGATATCACTGACAGTCTTTTTCTGATTAGGACAGACTAAGGCATAATGTGGGCCATTACACTCCCAACACTTTATGGGTTCTTTTCGTTCAAATTTTTTCGTGTAATTACCATGATTATTGGAAGACTCTTTACTCTTTTGATTGTTCTGATTGTTTGGTGAATTATTCTTATTCCCTTGAAAATTCTTATTAGAAAAATTTTCGGCCTTATTATTCTTAGAATTCTGATTGGGCACAAACTCTTTCTTCTTTTGATCATAATTATGCTTTTTGGCCTTCCACTTGGCCATACTCTCATTTTTCCTATTCTGTTCATAACATAAATTGGATTTCCTCATAGTTTCTTCCAGAGTTTTAGGATTGTCATACTCAATCCTATCATTTATGTGATAAGGTAAACAACTAAGCATTAGAGAGAATTTGAGTTTAAAAATGGGCCTCTTAAGAGATGTACTACACAAATATAAGATATATTAAAATATTATGAGTTAGGGGTTTTATGGGGTAGGTATATATGACAACTCACCTCCTACACTACTTTTTATGCACAATATAAATAACCATGGTTGAGTTACTTTTCTAAATTGACTGTAAATAAAATTAATAAAATAACTTTACAAGGATGTGACTAAGATTCATTGTAAATTCCCCAAAATTTATTGTCCTTTATCATTTATTTGTCTTGAACTTGTAAATGAAATTAAACAAAAAATATATTTAGGAGTGTTAGAATATAATCCGTCAGGATTATTGTAAATAAATAAATAAATAGGAATTTGAATAGTTGCATGGGAAGGTGAAAAGGCTGGTTCTCAACCGCCTCATTGTAATGTATAAATATATGCATTTGGCTATGTAATAGATTGAATCGGGAGTTATACCTAACAAGTGGTATCAGAGCAGGGCTGTCTGCCATAACTCCTGCCTGCCAGACCTTCATTTTTCCATATCTATTTCAAGCTGCCTGGCTGCCTGCCCATCGCGAGTCTACCCCTGTACGCATTCATTATGTGCATTTATTTTTTTCTTGCCAGTCGTTGCCAGTCGTTTCTCCTCTAGTCCCTGCGTGCATGCATTATTGGTATAGAATGATACCTAACCCTAACGCTCCTCTGTGAAATTGTTACTGCACTGCACCCTTTGGCGTTGCATTTTTAGAATGCCCTCCTCCTTGAGATAAAGGAATTCTGGTTGTCTCTCGACCTCTTGCCTGTGCTCCAGTATATTGAGAAAAATTCAAGAAAGCACACTGCCCATATGGCCTTGCAGATTTTCCCAAGTCTTACCTAAATTGATGATGAATATCCGATCAAAACGCCTCTTGTACACAACGCTCCATTTGAAAATCGCAGTTCTTGGTGCCGAGATGAACATCGGTAGCAAGCATCATCTGAATGTCCGCCTCCTTCTGAAACAAAAACCCTAAATTAACCCTAGTTCGTGTATCTCTCTCTTTTGTGATCCCACGTTTTTGTGATCCTATTCTTTGTCGTGATGTGAAAGACTCAATGTGGAGATCCCGTGAATAGTTGTGTTTGGGTGTTGAGGCCTCCCCGTACTTGTTGAATCTGCTCTATCATTGCTGCGAGCTGTGATACATTTCTATCGCTTGATATTGGTGCATTCAGAGTTGATGAAGATTCTGCTTGAGCTTGTTGAACTATCAGTGAGCTGTGAGCTATTGTAGTTGAGCTGTGAGTTATTGAAGTCTTGTTGATGGTCGTTCACTTATGGTGATTGCTTTCAAATTCCTCACTGGTGAAGAGCTACGTCTTTGGTGAATCGTGAAGAGCCTGCCTTGGAGATTGATATACTGCATATGCTGGAGACTTATATATTGAATGCATTGTACTTCCAGCAGAAGGGCCTGCATTGAACTATCAATTGTTCCACACCACATTCAATCCCTTTGGAAGTTGCAAACTTCCTCTAGACAGCGTTGAATACTGAACGCGTGGAGACCTGCGTGGAGACTGCCTGGTGTGGTGGTGAGGAGAGATTACTGCCTACGTGGGGAGACTGCTGACTGATATTTGCTGCTTGCTGCTTGATGGTATTGCGTTGGCTTTGAAGACTGATATTGCGTTGAATGCGTTGAAGCCTGAACCCTGACCTGCTGTTGAGTTTATATTGAGCGTGGACTGTATATGTTGAAGGCTGATATATGTAGAAAGTCTGAAGGCATTGTGGAACCAGCGATCTCAATGATATGGGTGCTACTTATTGAAGAGGCCTGTGACCTGGATTATGTATTGAAACTCTGATATAGATGTAAAGACTCATGCCTTCTCTCATATGCGTGAAGGATGATGGGTGGAATGGGCCCATGGACGCTGTAAATTTGAATTGAAGTGCATAAACCCTAATTTTTCCCTAATTTAGTACTGGAGTGTGAGTGGTAAATTCTGCAAAATTTTTCATTTGTGTTGAATGAAAGAGGCTCGTGAATGCTGTCATGAATGTTGTGACTGTTGTGTATGATGTATGATGTGGCTTACCAAGTGACATTTGAATTAATTTGAAGGTTATTTTTCACCCTAAAAAAAGGGCTGCATAATAGACCACGTTTACAACATTTGAGCTATCATTATTTCTGCGGGCAGAGACAAACATTGAGCTCAACATGGGAGCTGAGTGAAGTGACTATTGAGCTCAAAGATTTTCATGTGTATGAATTGAGAATAATGTGGTTGTATGACCCGCCTTTTGTATGAGCATGGTTGTTGTGTATTAATGAATTGTGATGACCGAGTTGAAGAAAGAAGACTGCTGCAAACATCCACCTTAAGACTGAAGTGGTGACCACATTCTACGTGAAAGTAGATTGCTGAGACTGCCCATCATAAAGGTTTGAATTTTGAAATCTGCGAAGAGCTGAGATGACCGTTGACTATTGATTTGCTTATGAACTTATTGACAGCATATTTTCTCTGTCATTGTATCATTTTTAAACTTGAAGTTGAAATATTAAGATTGTAAATTACCTTGCTAGAGACTATAGACCTGCAAGGTTATTATTTTTTTTCTATTTCTCTTTGTCATATATTACACTAACAGTTGTAAAGATGCACTCTTTGGCATCTAGTATTGGTGCTGCCCTAGCTGGCAAAGACCAATCCAAAGACCCTTCCAAGGGAGACTGCAACAAGAGAGGACGAGGAAGAAGAAATTTCAGAGGCAGAGATGGCAGAAGCAAAAGATCAGATTTGCAGTGCAAACGTTGTGGAAAGACTGGGCACACATCAGATCAGTGTTGGGCTTCATGGGACTCCATCAAAGACAAGCATAACCAGAAGAAAGATGACCAAGTTGCTAGTAAATCTTTTGATTCTTTTATTGTTGCACATTGTAATCTTGGATTTAATGAAATGACTTCTCTTTCATCTTACAAAGATTTTTGGCTACTTGATACTGGTGCAACATCACACATGACATTTAGAAAAGATTGTTTTGAAGAACTGAATGAAACAATAGATGGCATAGTTTACTTTGCAGATAAGTCAAGTATTAAACCAAAGGGAATGG
>LPNX010506926.1:464658-479053 GCA_001517045.1 Pseudotsuga menziesii | reverse complement strand
CATGGGAAGGTGAAAAGGCTGGTTCTCAACCGCCTCATTGTAATGTATAAATATATGCATTTGGCTATGTAATAGATTGAATCGGGAGTTATACCTAACAAGGAGTTATTTTTTTAATTATGTTGACTTTTTTATATTTAGTACATTCCTTATCAATTTAATTTTAATGTGATTTAATTGAGATTTATTACATGTAAAATTTTAACAATATTATTATTATATTTATTACATTATTAGAATAAATTAATATCAAAATCATAAATTTTTTTGATATATTCATTTTATTGTAAATGAATGTTATAGTTAAATCTCTTATAGAAAATAATATAAGACTTAATTTATTCTTAAATAAATTATTAAAAAAATATTTATACGTTATGAAAATATGTCATATTAGTATATAAGATTTTAATCTATGTTGTTTTTAGCAATAAAAAAGTTATGTATATTGTTTTTTAGCTATGAAAAAATTACGAGTAAATAATATATCTTATTAACTGAATAAGTCAACAGTAATGTATAAATTCTTTTAATTTATAAGTTGATTTTAATGTATATTGATTTTTAGCAATAAAAAAGTTGTGAATAAATAATATATCATATTAACTTAATAAGTGAATGGTGGTGCATAAATTATTTTAATTTATTAGTTAAAGCATAAATTATTTTAATAATTTTTTATAGACGAAACTAAATTATTAAAAAAATATTTATACATTTTGAAAATATTTTTATTATATAAATACTTATCTAAGAAAATTATTTCCACTCGCAACTAAAAAAATAAAAAATAAAAAATATACATGTAAAAAATCAATGTTACTAATTTGTTAAAAAAATGCGTCATAATACAGTTTTACACATTATGTTATAATTTTGAATTAAATATAAATAGCTTAATTAATTTTATTAATCATTAAAATTTTAAAATATTTTTATGATTAAAACTAACAAGATAACATTTATTATAATTATTATCATAATGACATTATTATTAATTAATATTTAACAAGTTATAACAACATAATTTGCATATTATTCTATAAAATTATTTATTAAAAAATAATAATAATTTTTTTTGTCAAAAAAAATTCATAATAAAGTTATAATCATATAAAAATTTATCATATCAACATGTTGTTTTATACATTCAAACATGATATAAATAAATGCGTATGATTCAATATATATATAACTCATCCAGAATTAACATACATCTTTCATACTAATATTATTAATGAATTTTATTTATTTTAAAAGTACAATATATATATATTAGTTTGATATTATGATATTAAATAAAATTGAGTGAATATATAATTTAAAATTAAAAACATGAAAATGACAATATATTATTTTATAAAAAAAATGTGAAAAGACATTTTTATGAATTATGAGTACTTTACTTCAAAATGACAATAATATTATTTTATGAGAAAGTGAATTATGAGTACTTTACTTGAAAATAACAATAATATTATTTTGTGAGAAAGTGTGAAATGACTTTTATTGTGAGTACTTTACTTTATGACTGAAAGTACTTGTACCACTACCTTGGTTAACTATGAGTTTTCATCCACTATAGAAAATGTGACAAATAAGCATTCTTAACTCATGCAATGCCACCTCAACCATGGGGGATGATGTCATTTACTAGAATGTAATTGGTTGATTTTTATAGTACATTTTGGTCCTTTTGAGGCCCATTTTTTACCTCAAATTCTCTCTAATGGAACCATTGTACCTTTGGTTTTTCATCCACAAGGTATGGCACATACCTAAGCAGACTCAAAAACTTACTGTTCAAATCTTTCATAGTCATTGTACCTAGTTTAAGCTCATAGAATTCTTTAGCTCTTTCTTCATAGTACTGTTCAGATAAAAATTTCTTTTTAAAGGACTTCTTGAAGGTACTCCAATTTATGTTCTTCTCTTTTATTCCTTTTACTCTCTTTAAATCTTGCCACCATATATCAGTTTTCCTTGAAAGATTATAGATAGCCATTTTAGCCTTTAATTGGTTAGAATAGTTATAAATCTGAAAGTATTTCTTCATCCCAGATAACCAGGATTCTGCTTCCTCCCCTTTCTCAGTTTCCCCATTAAAGGTTGGCGGTATGATCTTTTTAAACTCTCCAGAAATTTCTTCATATGGTTTATATTTTCTCTTTCTGGAATAGTGGTTATCCTCACTACTATCACTAGTAGAATGAAAATTACATTGATCACCAAACACTTTGGAAGATGAGCTGCTTTCATTTTTAGTCTGTTTAATCTTTTTATACTTATATTGGTGACTTATATCTTCTGAATCAACTCTTTTACCCCTTCTCCCAGTTTGAAATCTTTCTGTTAGGATCTGATTCAGCTCCTCTTGAGCTCTCAGAATCCTTTCATTTTCTTTTTTAACAGATTTCATTTCAGATTTTAATTCTTTTACTGTTTGTAAAAGTTTTGAGGAATTAGTGGTTATGTATTCTTGTACAGGGTCTATTAACACCCAATTAAAATTTGGGCATGGGTGTTCCTCGGGTTCTTTGGCCCCGTTGAGAAGTGTTGAGTGGGTAGCAGAAGGAGTTGATGGCATGCACAGGGTAATGCTCAGCAGGGAGATAATCTGAGGAGCGGGAAAGCAGGGCTAAGAGGAAGTGTTGGAAGTGTTAAAAAGGAGTCTCGATCGATGGCTGAAGGTGATCTGAGGGCAGATCAACGACATCAAATCATTTTGCATGGCGAACCTGCCAGACCAAAGGCCACTCTTCAGCCTTGCGAAATAGCTTAAAGCTCGGACGCATCCAACGATCAATATTAGAGCCCATGAAGATCTGCGATTGAGAGTCATTTTGCCCAAACTTACAAGGAAGAAGATTCAAATATGGATTGTGAAAAGTGGTACGGGTCGTTTTGATCAGCGACGCTTGTGTGGGCAAAGGCAGATCGATAGATATGATTCATTTCGTAATCTGGAGTAGCATGGGAGGAAACAAAACTTCACTACACGAAAAAGGGTGGGGTCTGCTCAGATCGACGGTCGTGAAGGGAGTTGATCTCGATCAATGGCCATGCTGCATGCACATAGAATAAGAACATGTGTAGAAATGGGAACCCCACAGATCTACGATCTGAGATCGCGGAAGGTGAATCTACGGTGCGACCTACTCGAGAGGTGTGCGAGGGTTATATTGTATAAAAAACTATAAAGAGGCCCACACGAAGCTACAAAGTTTTTTTTTTTTTTTTTCTGAACACTCGAACCTATCAAATATCCAATTCACATCCAAAATGCTAGCTTGGACCGGCTAGGGGACCATGCTACAGAACAAGGTAGGCCCTTGATACTCCTTCAGTATTATTTGAAAATTGTCTCAATGGAAATAGTGGGGGTGAGAGATGATATAGAACCAGAGGTATCAGGTCTGAGAACGGAGGAACATCTGTTAGATGCAAACTCTGAGGTTTATGATACCATCCCGATGGGAGAAACTATCGAAACCACCAGGGGCAAATTGGAAGATCGTAAGAACTGGGGTATAGATACCTGCGGTGTTTTCAAGTCTTTCTTTCACTTTTTCTCTGTCAACCAAACCCCCCAGTGCCCTGAATTTGTCGAGTGGTGCACAGATGATTTCTCTGCCACCGAAGGAGTTATCATGAATAAGTCTAAGTCCAAAATCCTCTGCCCTGTTCAAGCCTCAGTCATCCACAAAACCTTGGATATCCCCGACCAATTCGCCCATATATCCCAAGACTATCAAGAAGAAGAAATTATACGCTATTTTAGAGAATCTACTGATGAAAGTAAAGAATCCTTCCTGAAGAACTGTTCCAAGCCTGATGGTGAACTCGTTGACCTATATTACCCCATTCACCTCAGCCAGTTCAACGAAGAAACTCAATGGTGTATATCCCTGGCCAGTCAGTTCCTAGATTTAGATACCGACACATACGTCCCAGAGTCGTTGTTGAGTATTTTATTTGTCTTAGATACTTGCTCGGCCGAACTCGAATTGCCCGGACAGTCAGGTCAATCATGTCGCCTTAATTTTGATGAGCTCTTAGCCGAGAATATCTGCTCTCAGTTAATGAACTTCCATGATTCTAAAACGTTCAGGTTCGAGTCCTTTTTGCTGAGGATGTTCATAGCCTACAATGAGGAGGACTTGCAGGTACCCGAATTGGCAATCACTCCTGAAATGACCACTGATTACTATAAATTCATGAATGAATTGATGGCTGAAATATATGAAGTATTTTTTCAGGAGAGGCTGCCGAGGGTGTTTCCTGAAATGAGGCAAATGCTGCAATTGTCAAAAAGCAAGAAGATAGGGGACTGGTTCCTCTCAGATTTTGGGACAACCATAAGACTGTATGGCTTTATACATCTGCCATACATCCTGCGAGATTTCTTAACCCCCTGAATTTTCTTCTTGGAATTAATTTGGCAAAAACTTATGGTCAAAGAGCAACACTTCTTGAGCTTCAAGAAGTGTTCGAATTTGGTTTTTCCTTGGAAATTAGGACCATACATAGTTAGAAACAGAGTTGCAATGCCCCTAGTCTCCAACTCACTCAGGGGCATGGAATTTTCCCAAGACCAAGCAATAAATTATGATCCTCACTAGGTTATCTCCAAGAGAAAAACAGCTCTCAAATGTCGTCCCTTTGAGCACACGGAGGTGCCTGGACTCAGAGAAAAAGTGAATTGGGAGGATTTCCCTAATTTTTCCCCTATGGATACCAGCACTGAGCAGGACACTGGCTTGCAGCCACCTAGAGCAGTTTCTCCCCAAAAGGAGTTGGATACTATAGTAGCGATTGCGGGGGCATACTCATCATTGGTCAACTATTCGACGAGTTCAATAAAAAGAGGGAGTACAGAGCCCATGGACATCGAAGAAGTGGACACTGCCAACACGCCCAAGAAACATAAACTAGAACCCGGACGACGATTGGTGTAGGATAAAATGGGATAAGAAAAGAAGAAGAATTTAGTAAAGGTATAGCAATAGTGGAGCTTGAGGCAACAAATTTACAGATACAAGAGTACGTATTCGACGGGAAAACTCCGAACGAGCATGCATCCAAAGAGGAATGGCTGAGGTATTATCGAGAAAGGGATGATAAAAATGTCAAGGGAACAACAGAGCTATACAGAGAAGCTGCGTGCTTCCTTGGCCCAATGTGGAACTAAAAAATATAAGGGATCATGCCATTGATACCCTTAGCTTAGCCTTGGCAGTAGGAAATAAGGTGTCCGAGGTTAATGTAAGCCTCCTAAAGGTTCCCACTTTCGACATCATACACATGAAAAAAGAGATCGAGGATATACTGAATACCAAACTACTTAAAGCCACCATACAATTTTCCAAGTCAGAAGAGAGTAAAGCTGAAACTTCTAATCTTTTAAGAAAGTCGAGGGTGGAGATCAAAGCACTTAAATCCCAAATCAACAATTTACAGAAGGAAGCTATACAGATAGAGGGATCTGGGAAGAAAGGGAGTGTGGTCCAGAAATTGCTCGACGACAGAGATAAAGAGATATAGACTTTGAAAAAGAAGTTCAAAATCCTCGGCTCCCAGCTCGCTCAAGCGGATGAATTAGTTGACTTCAAAAAGGAGAAGGAGGTTTTGAATTCCAGGCTTACTGATAGCCAGGCTAAGCTCCTGAAGCTTGAAGAAAAGGGGAGGAAATGGGAAGCAGATATCTAGCTCCTGAGGAATAACAAAGCGGAGTTAAAAGCTAGACTGGCAGTGAAGGAAAGTGAGCTTAAGAGTAGAAATACATATAAAGCAATTCAGTCCACAGATATGAATAAAGGATTAGACACCAGCTCCCTCTCCAAAGCAATGTCATAGATAGGCCTAAAGGATACCGAGCTCATTAAACTGAGGCAGCAAGTTGAAGAAGTAGAAAAGGAAAGATTTAAAAAGAAATAAGGCAGAGAAAGGGCTGAAGAAAAATGCTGAGAGATGACTCAACAAAATGATAAGTTAAGCCAACAAGTGATCGAAAAACTTGCCTAGAAAGTCACGAAGCATCTGATATGGGACTAGATCATCATAGAAGATGACAGGTTCTGACCCTATCTCTGTTTTATTGAAGACCTGGAACTTTCTATGAGAGAGGCCAAGAGGCAAGTCCAGATAGTAGAAGCTGAAGTGAACAAAAAACCATTGGAGACCACAAAAAATGCCATTACCTACCTGACCTCCTTGTTGGAAGAGGCCTCTAGTAGTTACGGTCTTCAAAATAGGGTCGCTTTTGTCTCTGCAGCCCGAAAGGTGATAGCTAAACATAGGATGAGGGAGACAGTTGAGGCCAAAATAGAGCTCACTGAGCACAAACTCCGAGAGGTCATCAAGCTGTTTAGACCTTTGACGAGTAAGGGGCTCCCCTTTTTCTGGGAAGAGATGGGTCCTTTACTATCCCAGAAGGATTATAAGGAGTGTCTAGTGAACTTCCAATTAGATCACAGCAAATTCAAGGATATGCAATAAGCATTGTCAAGGAAGGTCATTTTTGACAAGTTGGCCAATGATTTTGAGTTATGGTGTGACTTTAAAGCCATGTACTCCAAGGTCCCCAAGGCCTCATACATGGAAGCAATGGAGCTCAAGGTGAAAGATTATGACATGGCCACTGCGCCTCTGCCTGGTCCCAATACGTGGAGAATCATCTGCCAATATGGGTCAGTCAAGCTCACACCACATTAGTAGAAGTAGCAGTGACAGTGCACGAAATATTTTCCAGGTTTTGCTCGCTCACCCGAACAGTCACTTCTCTCAGAGGGGTCTATACAGTCATCATCAGCCAAATGGGAGTATTGGATACTTTTGTGCCTTTTTCATCATGCGTTCCACATTTCATTGTTTGGCCATTTCATACAAGCCGCATCCGATATGCCACATAAGAGGCTATTAGAAGATGTCCTTCTATTGTAACCAATTTTGATTCTCGAATGTCAGTTTGGGAAATCTAGAATACTATAAATATACCTCCTAAAGAAGGAGAAGGGGTTGAAACCATTGTAATTTTGTTGTGTTTTTTTCAAGAGAAGTTTAACATAATTGCAGAGACGAGATCGATGTTTTTCATACAGGGATTCATGTGTCATTTTCACTTACAGTCTGTTATTTATTTTCTTATGTTATTGTTATTCCAGTTTTCCTTTCCATTGTGTTTTCTTTCATATCTGAGACTTAGGGTATAACAGATCGGAATTCATACTCGCTATGCTCCATCTGTTATTTCAGGTATTCACCAAAGTTTCTTCTAAAGTTAATACAGAGTTCATTTTTTACAATGCTCTATGTTGATGGTCTGTTCATGTTCCTCCTTCCCACTAGAAAATTATAAATCGATTGTGATTGAGTGGCTACCTTGCCCCTGTGTTGAAATCGTTTGCATTTAAGTTCTGATTATTTTGTTGTGTATCTTGACTCCATCGCCCAATGGTGTTGTGTTTTGCTTCAGCCAATTTTACAGACAATTTATAGTTTCACTTGTGTATATATATCTGGCCGTTGTGAACATTTGGTGAGAGATCCCTTTCAAAAGAGCAGAAGGTCAGTTCTCTCTTCGAAAGTGGTTCTGCTGTTACCTGGGAGCGAGCCTTATGCAACCTTGGGCTCAATTCCGGTGCTAACAAACTTGTGCCGTTGCCGGGGATGAGATCGAATATCATCCCTGGGAAGAACGACAAATATTCAAAGTATAAAGAGTTTCTGTGGGAAAACAAAGATTCTTACATGTGAAGAAGGTTGTATCATTTTCCTTGGCGACTGCCCTAAAAGATTCTAGGAGGCGATTCCACTGAGGAGGCCGGTGATCATAAAGACGAGATTTCTGGGGACAAAAATTCCTGAAGTTGGTAAAGGGTGGTACGTTTGTCCTGTCTACTTCGAGCTTGCTTCGACCAGTATTGCATCAGATATCCTACCTCCCAGAAATATCCACATGAGAGGTAACTCTGATACCGAAACTTTACTCAGTGTGGATAATCTAGAAAAAATACTTAAAAATAGGAATAAGGAGAAATTGGGTTCTTCGTTGTTTGATACTTCATCATCTCAGGCATTGTACGGCTTAGGTGAACCCGAGTGGGGGATTAAAGCTGAAAGACTGTTAACCAAATCTAAGTTTGAGTCTGACCTAAGAAAGGCTGGGGCAGACCCTAATATGTTGCAATCCTATCTGCTCGATTCTTTGTGGCTGAACCTAGAAACCCCACCCAAAGTTGAAGAGATAGCCTCTATATTTCAAAACAATCAAGTGCCCAATCCCTTGTCCATTCCTAACTGACCCACCTCAATGGCTGCTGCTAGATTCGCCCCATTAGCCCTACCTCTGGTCTTGCATGACCTCCCCATGAATTATGCCCAAATGATTGCACTCTATGACGGGGAAGGAAATGTTTCAGCAAGGTACCATGTGGATAAGTTTGATGACTTTATTGACTTGGAGGAGGTAGACGATGAAGATGTCAAGATGCGGCTATTCATCCAGAGTTTGTCTGGAGAAGCCAAGAAATGGAATAAATATTTGCTGCCTAGGTCTATCCATAGCTTCGCTGGCTTTCAGACCATATTTCTGGAAAGATGGGATGACAAGCAAAGCCCACTGTAGATTTTGTCTCAATATAATAATCTCAAGAAGGGAGGTTTTGAATCTGTCCATGAATTTTCTAGCCGGTTCATGAGGGCTTACAACTCGATACCTTCCGACATCAAACCTTCACCCAGGGCAGCTAAGCTTCATTATGCAGATGCCTTTGACAATGATTTTGCCTTGCTATTAAGGGAAAGAAAGTCTAACACTCTCCCAGCCATGTTCATTGACGCCCTAGAAGCAAAGGCCAATATGATGGCATGCAGGAAAATTAAAGTAAGGGCAGATATTGACAGGAGGAAGGGTAGAGAAGAAACACACCCTTCTACTTCCGCCTCTTCATCCAGTGATATAAAATTTGAGTTAGTGCTCAAAACTATGGAAAAGTTGATGGACAAGCTGATGGTAGAAACTAGGCTGGAAAATCGGGAACATAACGAGCCTCAAATAAGGAATCCAAATTTTAGGCAGCAGGTCCCTCCCCCACTCCAACCCAATAGACCAAGAGATGTGAGGAACCCGAGAAACCCTAAAGAGCAGCCAATTAGACCTCCTTTCCCTGAAAATTATGTAGCTACAGAAGATGAAACTAAGTCCCCCGAAGATCACATCCATCATTTCGGTGACCTGGACTATGAGATTTACTTGACAGAAGAGGAACATGATATGTTCACTCAGGTAGATGGAAAATACCTGACCGAGGAGTTAGAGCAATATCATAAAGGGTATATGCATGGTATAGACAATGTCAGGAAGATCAAGCTGAGAAATAGGGATGTGGCCATATAGAAGAAAGGTGGCAACTCTACTGGTGACACCACTATACCTAAAGGAGGGTGAAACCCAGACCAGCCTTCTAGTAGTCACACCGGTCCTGGGAAGGAAAATGACAAACAGAAAGGGTTGGTGGCGCCCATAAACATGGGAAAAGAAAGCAATAATGTGAAAAGAGTGGAACCGGCAGCACCTGTCGAGCTGAGCAAGTCCTTCCCCATGTTTGACCTCCAAAACGAGCTAGATAAACTGAAGATCTAAGTTCCTTTTAATGAATTGTTGAGGAATTAGGAATACAAAGACACTATCACGCATATGATTGTGAATTAGGGGGAAGCTCACCCTGATATCTTAGAGCTGACTGAAGACAATCCTACTATTATTCTAGGGTCTAAGATTGACAGCATGGACAGCGAAGATGAGGAGGTGCCCCCCTTTTACATGAGCTTGAATGTGCATGATATGGTGTTACACAATTCCATGTTGGACTCAGGGGCCTCGCACAATCTAATGCCGAAAGGAGTGGTGGAAAGCCTAGGGTTGGAGATTACTAGGCCTTCCAAAGATCTATATTCCTTTGATTCCAAAATGGTAAAATGTTTGGGACTGATAAAGGACATGATGATTTCTTTAAATAAGCTCCCCTCTAAGTTTGTGGCCATGGACGTCATCGTGGCTGACATCCCCCCCAATTTTGGTATTCTGTTGTTCAGATCCTGGACTTCGAAGCTGAAGGGGAGCCTGCAAATGGACATGACCTATGTAACCATTCCTGTTCGGAATGAAAGCAAGAGGTTATACAGTGAGAAGAGGTTGCCTTACGTAGTGAGCAGTCAGGCTCAACCCAACATCAATCATGTCTATGCTGTCGATACAGACTTAGGGTCCTCTATTTTCTTCAACGATGTATCTCCTTACGACTCCAAAAACGGTGTGCCGCCAAAATATGGAAAAGAGGCCAACGAGCTGGAGGTCGAAGAAGGAAATCTGGAAGACGAAGGACTATGGAAAATGTATTTTGATGGCTCAGTGTCTATAGCAGGTGCTGGCATAGTTTTGTATATTATCTCCCCCATTAAAGATACCAAAGCTCACTCTTACAAGTTAATTTTTGAATGCTCTAACAATGTAGCAGAGTATGAAGCCTTGTTGTTGGACCTACATGCGCTGAAAGATTTAGGTGCGAGAAGGGTCCAGATTTTTGGGGACTCAGAGCTCGTGGTAATTCAAGTGAATTTTGTCTATCAGACTAAGCATCCAAGAATGAGAGCCTACCGGAATGAGGTGTGGGATATGTTCAGGAATTTCTTCACTGAACACACAGTCCAAGTGATTCCAAGAGATGAGAACATGGTGGCATATTCTCTGGTGACTACAGTAGGGATATTTGAAGCTCCAGTAGCACGAAAGAATAAATATAAGGTGGAGATTGTAAACAGACCTTCCATACTAGATAACACCAAACATTGGTAGGTCCTCGAAGATGATATGCAGATCAAAATATTTTGGAGATGTCTGGTGAGTTTGTGAATACTCACATTGATGATGGTGCCTCCGACCTCGAAAATCTCCTAGATACTGAAGGGGAAGGAGAAGAAGCCATCGGTACGGGAAAACTAAAAGACACCTTGGGTGGCAAGGATATAGTCCAATTGAAAAGCAATCATATCCCCAGGGTCCTGATACCTTTAGAGTTTCTTTTTGACCAAAATGATGTAGCCAAAGAACCTAAATTCGAGCCCGCTATAGATGCTGTCGAATATATAAATATCAACACTAAAGAGGGCCCAAAAATTATAAAGTTGTCTAAGAAGTTATCCGCTGAAGAAAAAGACAGGATGTGAAACTGATGAAGAAGTAAACAGATGTGTTCATGTGGAGTTATGAATATCTCAAAGAGTATGACACTTCCATCATCTAGCATACCATTTCGATCAAACCCAGAGAAAAACCTTTCAGGAAAAAGATCTGGAGAATCAATCCGAAGTTAGTGCCCATCATTGAAAATGAGGTAAAAAGGTTGTTCGACATGAAGATAATAGTGACCCTAAGGTTTTCCAAGTGGGTGGCCAATTTAGTTCCTGTTCGGAAAAAGAATGGGGAGATACGGCTATGCATGGATTTCAGGAACTTGAACAAGGTCTCTTTGAAAGATAATTACACTCTGCCCAAAATGGACCAGATCCTACAGAGGGTGGTAGGCTCAGAAAGGATATCCACGATGGACGGGTTTTATGGGTACAACCAGGTGAAGGTGTTACCTGAATACCAATAAAAAATTGCTTTCACCACACCTTGGGGTATCTTCATGTACGCAAAGATGCCATTCGGGTTGATGAATGTTGGAGCAATGTTTCAACGAGCCATGGATATCGCTTTTGCAGAAGAGAAAGAAAAATTTGTGGTGATATACATGGACGAGATTACTGTGTACTCCAGGTGTGCTAAAGATCATATCAGGCACTTGGAAAGAGTCTTCATTAAATGTAGAAGGTATGGAATTTCCTTGAACCCCAAGAAGTCAAATTTCACTCTAGAAGAAGGAAAATTGCTTGGACACATCATCTCAAAGGAAGGGATCAGGATCGATCCAGACAGGGTAAAGGGCATCTTGAAGGTTGAAGAACCAAGGAGCAAGAAAGAAGTCCAATCCTTCCTCGACCAAGTCAACTTCTTGAAAAGATTCATCCCTAGTTTTGTCGAAATTCTGATGGACATTACCGACATGCTAAGGAAGGATCATGAAATTAAATGGACGGTCAAAGCCAAGAAAGCTTTCAGAGGTATAAAACAAGCCATTTCAGAAGCCCTTGTATTGATTAGCCCAGACTTTGAAAAGGATTTTTTGGTATTCTCTTATGCTTCAGAACACGCCGTAGTAGTAGTGTTGTTACAAAAGAATGATCGAGGTGAAGAACAACCTATAGCGTTCTTCAGTAATATATTGAGAGACAGAGAATTGAGATATAGCATAATGGAAAAACAATCATACGCCTTGGTTAAAGCTTTGAAGGATTTCAGAATCTATCTCCTCCATTCCCACATCATCGCCTTCGTAGCATGCAGTGTGGTGAAGAGCATACTTATGTATCTCGACCCGGAAGGAAAGAGAGCCAAGTGGGTTGTGGTACTCCTGGAGTATGACATAGAAATCAAGCCCACATAGTTGGTCAAAGGGTAGGGATTGGCTAAAATGATGACAGAATCCCATTGTGACTCTTTACAGTTGAATTTTATTGCTTGTTAGTTTGGTCCAGAGGAGGTCGAGGTGCAGGTGAAGCCAATTTTATTTGCATCCCCTTGGTATGTTGACATTGTTTTTGTATTAAAGAATTTACAACACCCTACTGGTCTAAGCAAAACCCAAACTAGATCCATAAAACTGAAAGCTGCAAAATTCTGCATCATAGAACAATACCTCTACTGGAAGGACTTTGGGGGGATATTGCTGAATTGTCTTCTGGAGGATGAAGCTTGACACGTGGCAAAGGATTTTCATGAAGGGGATTGTGGGGGCCATCATTCCTGGAAAGTCAATGCAAAGAAGATCCTGAGGGCAGGATTTTACTGGCCTTCATTGTTCTCAAATGTTTATAAGGAAACAACAAAGTGTTACCAGTGCCAAATATTTGAAGGAAGAAGGAAGGTGGTGTCTTACCAGTGCCAAATATTTGAAGGAAGAAGGAAGGTGGTGTCTCTCCCCCTCAACCCTATATTCGTGGAGGCTCCATTCTAGCAATGGGGGTTAGAATTCATCGGTGAGATAAAGCCAAAATCCTCTGGATAGCACAAGTGGATTATGACTGCCACTGATTATTTCACAAAGTGGATCAAGGCCATACTCTCCCGAAGGGATAAAAAAGAGGTGATAATGGATTTCATAGAAAATAATATCCTGATGAGGTTTGGTTGCCCGAAGCGAATCATGACTGACAATGCCCCTGCATTTAAATCCAAGAAGATGATCAATTTTTGCCATAAATACCATATAATCCTGAATCACTCCACTGCTTATTACGCATAGGGGAACAGATTGACTGAATCTTCTAACAAGAGCCTTGTAAGGATTATTAAGAAGTTATTAGAAGATAACAAGAAATATTGGCACACCAAATTGAAGTATGCCTTGTGGGCCGACAGAATCAGCACCAAGAGGGCCATTGGCATGTCGCCATTCTAGTTAGTATATGGAGCCAAAGTAATTTTCCCTACCTCTCTGGGTGCCCTAGTCATGGAATTATTGTGAGATCCGTTAGATGAGCAGAATCCCATTCAAAGAAGGATCAACTAGATCATTGAGCTTAAGGAAGTAAGGGACAAGGCTTATGATAAGGAACAAATACACTAGGAGAAGATGAAGAATACCTTCGACAAAAAAATAAAGGAAGATGTTTTCCAAGTCGATGACTTAGTGCTATAATGGGATGCCCCCCATGAAGATAAAGGGAAGCACGGGAAGTTCAACCATTTATGGGTAGGTCCTTACCTTATTGTTGCTCATAGAGGAGATAACACCTTCGTTTTAGAGTATACAGATGGGTCGCAGTATGAAGGAGGCACAATGAATGGGAGGTTCCTGAAGCATTACTTGGAGTGAGGGGACTAGGACCCATGTAACATAGTGTAAATACATTTCCCTTTTCAATCAATACAGGTGGTGAATCAGAAGATTTGAAGCCCACGGAGAAGGCCCTAAGATCATAAGAGGTAACCATCCTTTTAAAGTTTGTTTTTATTTCAGACAGTTAGGTGATATGAGATTTTCAATGGTTTTGGCACTTGGTCTATGGGGGGTTCTTTGCTACCTCACTGGGAGGATAACATCACTTGTGGAGCTGGTTGTTAACACCCAATTAAAATTTGGGCATGGGTGTTCCTCGCGTTCTTTGGCCCCATCGAGAAGTGTCGAGTGGGCAGCAGAAGGAGTTGATGGCATGCATAGGGTAATGCTCAGCAGCTAGATAGTTTGAGGAGTGGGAAAGGAGGGCTAAGAGGAAATGTTGGACACGTTAA
>LPNX010506926.1:439432-459160 GCA_001517045.1 Pseudotsuga menziesii | reverse complement strand
ATACTAATGCATACTAAAGAAACACACTTTTACCTAACGGATATATTACACAAGTTGATCTTAACTAACTCCTAAGTGTCTAAATATCCTAACAAAAAAGGAGTCTCGATCGATGACTAAAGGTGATTAGAGGGTAGATCAACGGCATCAGATCATTTCGCACGGTGAACCTTCCTGACCAAAAGGCCACTCTTCAGCCTTGCGAAATAGCTTAAAGCTCGGACGCATCCGACGATCAAGATTAGAGCCCATGAATATCTGTGGCTGAGAGTCATTTCACAGCCCAAACTTACAAGGAAGAAGATGCAAATATGGATTGCAAAAAGTGGTATGGGCCGTTTTGATCAACGACGCTTGTGCAGGAAAAGGCTTATTGGTGGCTATGATTCATTTCACAATCTAGAGTAGCACAGGAGGAAACATAACTTCACTATGCGAAAAATGGTGTGGTCCGCTCAGATCAACGATCATGAAGGGAGTTGATATTAATTAATGGCCAAGCTGCATGGACACATAATAAGAACACGTGTAGAAATGGTAACCCCACAGATCGATGGTCTAAGATCGCAGAAGGTGAATCTACGGTGCGAGCCGCCCGGGAGGTGCGCGAGGGTTATATTGTATAAAATACTATAAAGAGGCCCACATGAAGCTACAAGGATTTGTTTTTTCTGAACCCTCGAACCTGCCAAATATCCAAGTCACATCCAGAAAGCTAGCCCGGACCAGCCAGGGGAGCATGCTACAGAACAAGGTAGGCCCTTGATACTCCTTCGATATTATTTGAAAATTGTCTCGATGGAAATAGTGGGGGTGAAAGATGATATGGAACCAGAGGTATCAGGTCTGAGAATGGAGGAACACCTGTTAGATGTAAACTCTGAGGTTTATGATACCATCCTGATGGGACAAACTATTGAAACCGCCAGGGGAAAATTGGAAGATCGTAAGAACCAGGTTATAGATGCCTGTAGTGTTTTCAAGTCTTTCTTTCACTTTTTCTCTGTCAACCAAACCCCCCATTGCCCTGAAATTGTCGAGTGGTGCGCAGAGAATTTCTCTGCCACCGAAGGAGTTATCGTGAATAAGTTTAAGTCCAAAATCCTCTGCCCTGTTCAAACCTCTATCATCCGCAAAACCTTGGATATCCCCGACCAATTCGCCCATATATCCCAAGACTATCGAGAAGAAGACAATATATGCTATTTTAGAGAATGTACTGACAAAAGTAAAGAAGCCTTCCTGAAGAACTGTTCTAAGCCTGATGGTGAACCCATTGACCTATCTTAACCCATTGACCTCAGCTAGTTCAACGAAGAAACTCAATGGTGCATATCCCAGGCCAATCAGTTTCTAGGTTTAGATACCGAAGCATACGTCCTAGAGTCGTTGTTGAGTCTTTTATTCGTCTTAGATACTTTCCCGGCTGAACCCAAATTGCCCGGATAGTCAGGTCAGTCTTGTCGCCTTAAGTTTGATGAGTTCTTAGCTGAGAACATCCGCTCTCAGTTAACAAACTTCCACGATGCCAGAACATTCAGGTTCGAGTCCTTTTTGCTGAGGATGTTCATAGCCTACAATGAGGAGGACTTCCAGGTACCAAAATTGGCAATCACTGCTGAAATGACCACTGATTACTGTAAATTCATGAAAAAATTGATGGTTGAAATATATGAAGTCTTTTTTCAGGAGAGGTTGCCTAGGGTGTTGCCTGAAATGAGGCAAATGCTGCAATTGTCGAAAAGTAAGAAGATAGGGACTATTTCCTCTAAGATTTTGGGACAACCATAAGACTGTATGGCTTCATACATCCACCATACATCCTGCTAGCTTTCTTAACCCCCAAAATTTTCTTCTTGGAATTAATCCGGCAAAAACTTATGGTCGAAGAGGAACACTTCCTGAGCTTCAAGAAGTGTTCGAATTTGGTTTTTCCTTGGAAATTAGGACCATACATAGTCAGAAACAGAGCTGCATTGCCCCTAGTCTCCAACTCGCTCAGGGGCATGGAATTTTCCCAAGACCAAGCAATAAATTATGATCCTCACCAGGTTATCTCCAAGAGAAAAATAGCTCTCAAATGCCATCCCTTTGAGCACACGGAGGTTCCTGAACTCAAAGAAAAAGCGAATTGGGACGATTTCCCTAATTCCGCCCCTATGGATACTAGCGCCGAGTAGGACACTAGCTTGCAGCCGCTTGGAGCAGTTTCTCCCCAAAAGGAGTTGGCTACTATAGTAGCGGTTGCGAGGGAATACTCATTATTGGTCAGCTATTTGGCGAGTTCGATAAAAAGAGGGAGTACAGAGCCCATGGACACCGAAGAAGTGGACACTGCCAACACTCCCAAGAAACAAAAACTAGAACCTAGATGACGATTGGTGCAGGATAAAATGGGACAAGCAAAGAAGAAGAATTTAGTAAAGGTACAACAACAGGTGGAGCTCGAGGTGGCAAATTTTCAGATATAAGACTACATATCTGATGGGCAAACTCCGGACGAGCATGCGTCCAAAGAGGAATGGCTGAGGTATTATCGAGAAAGGGATGATAAAACCTTCGAGGGAACAATAGAGCTATATAGATAAGCTGTGCGGCTTCCTCAGCCCAATGTGGCACTAAAACCTGTAAGGGATCATGCCACTGATACCCTTAGCTTAGCCTTGGTGGTAGGAAATAAGGTGTCCGAGTTCAATGTAAGCCTCTGAAAGGTTCCCACTTTCGACATCATACACCTGAACAAAGAGATCAGGGATATACTGAATACCAGACTGCTTAAAGCCACCATACAATTGTCCAAGTTAGAAGAGAGTAAAGCTAAAAATTCTAATCTTTTAAGAAAGTTAAGGGTGGAGATCAAAGCACTTAAAGCCCAAATCAACAATTTATAGAAGCAAGCTATACAGATAGAGGGATTTGGGAAGAAAGGGAGTGTGGTTCAGAAATTGCTCTACGACAGAGATAAAGAGATACAGACTTTGAAAAAGAAGTTAAAAATCCCTAGCTCCCAGCTCACTCAAGCGGATGAATTAGCTGACTTCGAAAAGGAGAAGGAGGTTTTGAATTCCAGGCTTATTGATAGCCAGGCTAAGCTGTTGAAGCTTGAAGAAAAGGGGAGGCAATGGGAATCAGATATCCAGCTCCTGAGGAATAGCGAAACGGAGTTAAAAGCTACACTGGCAGTGAAGGAAAGTGAGTTTCAGAGTAGAAATACAGAGAAGGCAATTCAGTCCACAGATACAACTAAAGGATTAGACACTAGCTCGCTCTCCAAAGCAATGTCCCAGATAGGCCTAAAGGATACTGAGCTTGTTAAACTGAGGCAACAAGTTAAAGAAGTAGAAAAGGAAATATTTAAAGAGAAACAAGGCAGAGAAAGGGCCGAAGAAAGATGCCGAGAGCTAACTCACCAAAATGATAAGTTAAGCCAACAAGTGATCAAAAAAATTGCTTTGCAAGGCATGAAGCATCTGATTTGGGACCGGATCATCATAAAAGCCGACAAGTTCTGACCCTATCTCTGTGTTATTGAATACCTGGAACTTTCTATGAGACAGGACAAGAGGCAAGTCCATATAGTAGAAGCTAAAGTGAACAAAAAACCATTGGAGACTACAGAAAATTCCATAACCTACCTGAGCTCCTTGTCGAACAAGGCCTCTAGTAGTTACGGTCTTCAAAATAGGGTCGCTGTTGTCTCTGTAGCCCGAAAGGTGATAGCTAAACACAAGATGAGGGAGATAGTGCACGCCAAAATAGAGCTCACTGAGCACAAAGTCTGAGAGGTCATCAAGCTATTTAGACCTTTGACGAGTAAGGGTCTCCCCTTTTTCTTGGAAGAGATGGGTCCTTTACTGTCCCAGAAGGATTATAAGGAGTGTCTAGTGAACTACCAATTGGATCACAGCAAATTTGGGGATATGCAACAAGCGTTGTCAGGGAAGGTCATTTTTGACAAGTTGGGCAATGATTTCTAGTTATGGTGTGACTTTAAAGCCATTTACTCCAATGTCCCTAGGGCCTCATACCCAAAAGTGATGGAGCTCAAGGCGCAAGCCTATGACATGGCCGATGCGCCTCTGCCTGGTCCCGATACATGGAGAATCATCTGCCAATATGGGTCAGTCAAGCTCACACCACATTAGTAGAAGTAGTGGTGACAGTGCACGAAATATTTTCCAGGTGTTGCTCGCTCACCTGAATGGTTTCTTCTCTCAGAGGGGTATGTACAGTCATCATCAGCCAGATGGGAGTATGGGATACTCTTGTGCCTTTTTCGTCCCGCGTTTCACATTTCATTGTTTGTCCATTTCATACAAGCCGCATTTGATATGTTCATAAGAGGCTGTTAAAAGATGTTCTTCTGTTGTAACCAATTTTGATTCCCGAATGTCGGTTTGGGAAATCCAAAATACTATAAATATACCTCCTAAAGAAGGAGAAGGGGTTGAAACCATTGTAATTTTGTTGTGTGTTTTTCAAGAGAAGTTTAATATAATTGCAGAGTCGAGATTAGTGTTTTTCATACAGGGATTCATGTGTCGTTCGCACTTATAGTCTGTTATTTCTTTTCTTATGTGAATGTTATTCCAGTTTGCCTTTCCATTGTGTTTTCTTTCATATCTGAGACTTAGGGTATAACAACTCAGAATTCATACTCGCTATGCTTTGTCTGTTGTTTCAGGTATTCACCAAAGTTTCTTCTAAAGTTAATACATAATTCATTTCTTACAATGCTCTGTGTTGATGGTCTGTTCATGTTCCTCCTTCCCACTAGACAATTATAAATCGACTATGATCGAGTGGCTACCTTGGCCCTGTGTTGAAATCGTTTGCATTTAAGTTCTGATTACTTTGTTGCATATCTTGACTCCATCACCCAATGGTGATATGTTTTGTTTCAACCAATTTTATAGACAATTTATAGTTTCACTTGTGTATATATATATATCTGGCCATTGTGAACATTTGGTGAGATATCCCTCTCGGAAGAGCAGAAGGCCAATTCTCTCTTCGAAAGTGGTTCTACTGTTACCTGGGAGCGAGCCTTCCACAACCTTGGGCTCAATTTCGGTGCTAATAGGGTCTCTTTGTAAGTTTTCTTGTTCAGTAAAGGGAGATTCTTCTTCCGCATATTCCTCCAGTATTTCCATCCCTGTTGTTAAACTTAGAAACAAATTTCTCTGTTGAATAACATTAAAAGAAAACAACATCAGCAAAATAATTTAAATTCATTGTTTCATATAAGAAAGTTGAGCTTCATCAAGGCCTAGTGTTTGAACCTTGTGCTCTGATACCACATGTCAAAACCCCAAATTTTCACAAAAATTTAAATTTTTTAATGTAACATAAAATGTCTAAAGTCGTAGTTAAACAACTACTAGTAGCTAGCGGAAAAATGAAACAGTTAACAATAATACCATTTTAATTTTGATATGTTATGTATAGGACCTGCATTCAATTGCTTCTAGCTGTACTGATGATTTGCTTTTGTCAAGTAGGTGAGAAGCTATGTTCTAAAATGGGGCTTACTTAGCAATTGCTAACTCAGTTGGATTTCTGGTTCTTACAGGTTGAACGGGTAAATTTTTGAACAAGTAGGAGTTTGTTTTTGCGTTAATTGAAGAATTACTTCTTCTACCAATCTCCTAGAGATTGCTCAAAACAATGCTTCCTCAGGACCCCCAAGCCTGTTCCTGGTCTTCTTGGCTGAGAACTGGTGGAGAATGCAAACAGTAGAACCCTCTGTTAACTGACTAGTTCAATACCTTAGTAAAACACTTTGCTCTCAGCAGTATGATCTTCAGCTTAAAAGCTACAACTAGATCAATCAGCAGTTATCCCTCAAACACTTTCCAGATTTGCCTTCCATTGAATTTCTCTGAAGTACATTCATTCAACCGGAATGATCACTTCTCTAGAATGAGCAACCTTATCTCTCTTCAATGGGAATTTTTATAAAGATTACCTAGGCCTTTTTGGGTCAGTTTTCATTAATTGAGCCACCTTCTTTGATTCCACTTTCTTGGGGAATCATGACCAAAAATGTAGGGAGGTTGCCACCTGCAACATTTGGAAGTGGTTTGAGGATGTTGCCACATGTCAGTTTGTTGTCCACCTAGTCTCCTCCACCAATTTGACCAGTAAACACTCTTTTAACAAATCTCCTAAGCTGTTGTCTCCTCATTTGTTTAGTTATAAATTAAATATTCAAAATTTACATTAAATATCCTTGACGCACTGGGTCATCAATTACAACTTAGCATAAAATTTAACATATTGTTCCTCAAATAATATAAATATGTTTTTGCAAAATTGGGGCATGTGACACTTGGCTATGTGTGAGTTCGCTAGTGTTACCTTATTCCTTGAGGAAATCATGCCCGGCTCGGGGGTGGCGGTGTCACTGAGAGATTGAAGAGCGCACTAGCCTATGGTTGGGTGGAACGTTGCAGCGACTTAGCTGGTTGCGGGACAAGTTCTATTCAAGATAAGTGCTATTGTCTATGTAATTCTCTGCAATTGTATTTCTTGCATTGTAATTGCTTGATGGAATGTGACGAACATGTTGTTGTGTTGAATTGATGCATTGTTCCTTTGAATAACTGCAATTATAGGCATTTATGTATGTTTTCCCTCAATGCATTTTAATCTAAGTTGGAGGGTAGATTGGCCAGATTGGTAATGTCTTGAATGATCAAATCGATCCAAGACTTCAGTTAAAAAGTTGAGTTTCATGCTAGAAATATTCCTTTACGCAATCTGTGGGATGCGAGATGTTGGTTTGTAGATCTTGGTTTTCGTAATTTTTCGTTCGGCAACTTACGGGATGCAGGATGTCTTTTTGGAGAATTACAGCTTTCCACAGTTTTTGTTCCACAACGGTCCTTTCCAATGCAGAATGCAGGATGTGGGATGGCAGTGTCGCGATTTGAACAATTCACATTCCCGCAATTCAAGTTTTCGCATCGTCGATCTTCGCAGGATGATTGTCCGCCGTTGATCTGTTCCCGATGTGGGATGTGGGATGCAGGTTGCGGGAAGATAAATTGCAATTTTCGTAACTTTCTAATCCCACAACTCGAGATTTCCGCACTGGTTATTTTTGTGGGTGGATTCTGAGCCATCGATTTGGTTCTAGCTAGAGGATTTTCATCGTGTTTTCTCTCCGCCTTCCGATGTCCTCTTACACGTTTCCTTGCAGATCGTCGAACTGCTCAAGAGAAGACGGGAGGGAGCATGACAATGTTGGAAATGTCGAGAATTGGTTTTTGGCCATGCCCTGTGTTTCAATGAACAGTAAAGGTTCTCGATTAATTTTTTAATTCCACATGATAATGGGGTATGGGTACATGACATTGTGGTATCAAAGCTGCGAGTTGCAGCACTAGGCCTGGATGGGCCGAAAATCAGTTAAAAAAGTTGTTGGTTACAGCATTGGGACTAGATAGGCTAGGTGCCAGTAAGTAAATGATTTTGATTTTGAATTATAATGTATCTAACAGTGGCGTTGATAACACATTTTTCAGAGTCATAGTAGATGTTGGAAAAGTGGGTTTTGGGTTAGCTATGAGAACCTATGACAGATATCAGGCACGAGATTCCTATGAGCGTGCATAAGACGCCATGGGACAAAATTCCAGAGATGGAAATGATCATATATAATCTAATGGAAGGATATTTTAAGAGACATTGCTAGACATTACAACCACCATGAGAATCCTGATTAAAGCTCAGGAAGAGTAGCATCAACTGAATGCTGCCATGTTACAAAGTTTGATAGACGTCCAACAACGGATGAGCTAGGGACAATGTCCATCAAAACTAGAAGGTAGTAAGCATAGTACCAGAAGAAGACGAAGAAGGTATTCTAGTAGATCTCCTGACTCAGAAGGATCCACTAAGGATTCCCACTCTTCATCTCATGGGGAAAAGAGAAGGAGACGTTATAGGAACAACTCACGGGATGCGTTTAAGAAGGTAAGGTCGCTTACCTTCAATCATGAGACAAAGAATGGTTAAGAAGTTGAGGCTTGGATTCTTGGGATGAGGAAGTATTTCCAAGTCCAGGATTATTCTGGTAATATGAAGGCTAGAGTAGCCATCTTCAATTTGTCTGGAAGGGCATCCATATGGTGGGAGCACTATAGGCAAGTGAAGAAGATTAATGAAAGAAAAATTGTTTGGAAATAGTTCCAGAAGTATTTCAAGCAAAAATACCTCTCTGACAGGTACTATGATGATAAGATAAAAGAATTTCATGAGCTAAGATTGGGACAGCAGACCATGGAAGAGTATGCAAACAAGTTCCTAGAACTATTGAGATATGTCAGGTACATCAAGGATGATAAAGTGAACATCCAGCATTTCCTGAGTGGATTGCCTCAGTATTACAAAGATAGGATTGAGTTTTATGAGCCTAGAAGTACAGAAGAAACAATAAGTAAAGCTAAGTATTGCTATGAGCAAAGCAGAGGAAAACCTGACTATCAGAATACTTGGAAGGACAAGAAGAATGAGAAGTCTGACCAAAGGAAGAAAGGTTTTAAACCTTCTAACTTCAAGAATCAACAGAAGCAACCATACCAAGCTGAAAAGAAGCCATCTAGAGTGGTAAGAGGCATTCCAAAGGTAATTTCTATGAGGCATATTTCAGCAATGCAGCTGAAGAAATTTTGTAGGAGGGGTTTCCACTTGTATGCAGCTCATATTGTGTAGGCAACGAAGAATGAAACTATTAGGTTGGAGGACTTCCATGTATTGTAGGAATTCAAGGATGTTTTTATTGATGAAATTCCAGGGCTTCCACCAAAGAGAGACATTGATTTCATGATTGAAATTATGCTAGGAGCAGCACCAGTGTCCAAGACACCCTATATAATGAGTGCGCTGGAAATGTTATAGATGAAGATGCAGCTACAAGAGTTGTTGGAGAAAAAGTATGTCGAGCCAAGAATGTCTCCGTGGAGAGCACCAATTCTATTTGTAAAGAAGAAAGATGGTAGACTCAGATTGTGTATTGATTACAGACATCTGAACAAAGTCACAGTAAAGAACAAGTATCCTTTGCCTGGGATTGATGACCTCTTTGATCAAATAAGAGGAGCAAACATATTTTCCAAGATTGACTTGAGGTCGAGTTACCATCAGGTGAGAATCAAGGATGAAGACATACATAAGACAACCTTCAGAACAAGGTATGGGCATTATGAGTTTGTAGTGGTACCATTTGGTCTCACAAATTCACCAGCTACATTTATGTGCCTTATGAATAGTGTCTTCAGCAGGTATTTGGACAAGTTTGTTGTTTTTTCCCTTGATGACATTCTTGTTTATTCTAAGAATGAGGAAGAACATGAAGAGCATTTGAGATTGACATTACAATTGCTTAGGGAGCATCATTTGTATGAAAAGTTGATAAAGTGTGACTTCTATAGAGATAGAATTTAGTACTTAGATCACATTATCTAAGAAGAGGGTATATCTATTGACCCTGACAAGATTGAAGCCATTATGAATTGGCCTACTACAAGAAATGTGACGGATGTAATATCTTTTATGGGACTTGCATGATACTACAGGATATTCATTGAAGGATTCTCCAAGGTTGCTCATGCCATTATTTCTTTGCAAAAAAAGGGCATAAAGTTTGAATGGATAGTGAGGTGTGAAGAAAGCTTGCAGCGGTTGAAGAATATTCTCACAAGTGCACTGGTTTTAAAAGTTGCAGACCCAATGAAAGATTTTGTGGTGTGTACTAATGCATGTGGTCAAGGGCTTGGAGGATTCCTTATGCAATACAACCATGTGATATGTTATGAGTCAAGAAAGTTGAAGGAACGTGAGAAGAATTATGCTACTCATGATCTAGAGCTTGCAGCCATAGTACATGCTCTCAAGATGTGTAGGCATTACTTGATGGGCAGAAGATTTGAGATAAGGACAGAACATTGTGGTCTGAAGTATTTGTTTGATAAGCCTACTCTGAATGCTAGGCAAGCTAGATGGCTGGAGTTTTAATGTGAGTTTGATTTTGAGATCAAGAACATAAAGGGGGGAGAGAATAAGGTAGTTGATGTGCTCATCAGGAAGGTGTAGGAAATGCATGTGGCATCCGTTATGGTTTGCCAATCAGATTTGATGCAGTAGATTGTTAATCATGTTGTTGAAGATGAATTATATGTGAAGGTTAAGGACAAATTGCAACAACAAATTCTTGAGAAGAGGTATGGGGGATAGAAATTGGAAGAAGATGGACTTCGAGAAGAGGTATGAGGGATATAAATTGGAAGAAGATGGACTTCTTACTTACAAGAACATAATTTACATTCCAAATGTAGCAGATTTGAGGAGAGTTGTTATGGATGAGATCCATCAAGCTCCATATTATGGTGACCCGGGATATCAGAAGACAATTGCCACAGCTAGAAAGCATTACTTTTGGCCAGGAATGAAAAAGGACATGGCTGAATATATTTCCAGGTGCATGAAATGTCCGCAGGTGAAGGTTGAGCATCAACACCCAACGGGTTTGTTGCAGCCTTTTCTAGTTCCCGAATGGAAATGGGAAGTTATTTCCATGGATTTCATGACAGGATTGCCAATGACTTGGAGACAGCATGATTCCATCATGGTTGTAATGGACAAGTTGACAAAGGCAACACATTTTATACCGATTAAGTCTATGCATAAGATTGATGACATTGCAAAGATCTTCATGAAGGAGATTTTCAAATTGTATGGATTGCCTAAGGCAATAGTCTTTGACAGAGATGTCAAGTTCACTTCCAATTTTTGGAAGGGGTTGTTTGCGTATTTGGGTATAAAGCTGAACTTCAACACTACCTACCATCCTCATACTAATGGGCAGACTGAGAGGGTAAATTAAGTGCTTGAAGACATGCTCTGCATGTATGTGATGGAAAAATCAACCAAATGGGAAGACTATTTACACCTGGTAGAGTTTTCATATAACAATTGACAATGAGAATCCTTGGGGATGAGTTCATATGAAGCTTTGTATGTCAAGAGATGTAGGACACTAGTGACTTGGGATAATCCATTGAACAAAGTCATGATTGGTCCAGAATTGCTCAAGGAGATGGAGCAGGAGGTTGTAAAGATCAGGCATAATCTAAAAGCAGCCCAGGATAGACATAAAAGATACGCTGATAAGCATAGGGTGAATAGAGAGTTCAGTGTTGGGGATCATGCTTACCTCAGAGTGAGGGAAAAGAAGAGTTTCTTGAAGCTTGGAAGTTGTGCCAAGTTGTCACCCATATATTGTGGGCCATTCGAAGTGCTTGAAAGAATAGGGCCAGTTGCATATAGACTTGCATTTCCTGCTAGCAATAGGGCTCATAATTTTTTTCATGTTTCTTTGCTTAAGAAATATATATATGACCCTAACCTTGTGATAAATTGGGATGTGATTCAGGTGGAACCCAAGGAAGAGTTCCAAATCGAGCCAATGCACATCCTCGACAGGAAGGTCACCATGATCCGGAACCGAGCCATAGGATAGGTAAAGGTGTAGTGGGAGCACTACAGTCTTGAAGAGGCTACATGGGAGCTGGAGGATGCCATGCGTTTGGCACATCCAATTTTGTTCGAATCTATGTAGCACTGAGGACAGTACTAGTGTAGCATTTTGTTCAATTTTGTAAAGCACTAAGGATAGTGTTATTGAAGGGGGAGGGGAATGTAACACCCCAGTTTTGACCAAGTTGCATTGATGTATACGATGTAAATATTATATTGAATCATGACAAGGAGCTCAAGGCCAAGGCCCTGCCATTGATTAATGTTTGGTATATAGGAGATCATGGTTGATGCCTATGGTTTCTGTGCTAAGTAAAGGACATTTGTAAACATCATGTAAATATGCAAATTAAGGAAAAACCCATAGCCAACTATGTCAATGTAATGAATAATGAGATGGGGGCATGATTTTCCTAAGGATAAGGAGGTGGGAATGTTAACCTTGATCCAGTTTGGGGAAATCCCTTGTGTCATGGGGAGAACCCATCAAAACTGTCAACTACCCTTTTTCTTCTCTTCTCTTCCCAACCATTTATTCTGCCAGAAGGTGGTTGAGGTAGTTATTGCTTGGAAAGGGATGAGTATGGGACAGTTCAAATTGGGTAGAGCACCCAGTTTTGGAATGTCATGTTTTTATTGCATGGAAAAGAAAACACTAGAACTGTATGCCAGTTTAACTCAAGCATTCATGTTTTGGTTTTACTCTCACATTTTGGGAGCTGCGGGACGTTCTGGCTCATTCATCGTCTCTATTCTCGATTAAAGTGGAATATTTAGAGCAACTGAGCTTGTCTTGTGTGTATCCTTCGTGTTCTGTGAGTGTTTTTCCTATGGAAATACTGTGAATGCTATGTTGCAACATTATGTTCAAATACAGAGTGTATGAAGCCCTGTTACTCGTGTTCTCAAGTAATCTTGAGTTGTGGAGTCTCCTTGTGGTTGTTGTGTTGTGTACCCTAGTTCGGGTCTGAACTATGCACAAGACTTAGGAATGGGAGAGACATAGAATGTGCTTGAAAAACCTAGTGTGGAGCCTCATAATAAGATAAGAGTGGCTAGTAAACCTGCTATGCACATCCTGAAGAGCACTGGAAGGGAAGGTGTAGCCTGAGGGACTATGGAGCAAAGAATAGGACACTTCCTTGTTTTGGGTGTGTAGGCAGTGGGGAAGCCAGGCTAGATAGGTCGTGTGAAGGTGTTTTTAGCTTTGTAGATGAGCTCACTAGCTTAGAAATTCTTCCTACCCATCTCCTAGAATCCTGATAAACCCAACTGGAGAGATGGCTTGGATGGTAGCCTTATAAGCCCATATGTTGGCTTGGATGTGTCTTGTTGAGTTGGACCTTTTGGGTAACCTTTGGCTAGACAGTTTGATAAAACCAACCGTGAATGATGGCTTGGCTAGGTAGCCTGATAAACCTAGCAGTGAGATGGCTTGACAGTGTACAGTCTGATACACCCATTTGTTGGCTTGACTGGTCCTTAAAGGTGAATGTGGCTTGATTGTGTTCATTCTGTGATACCCAACTGTGAGATGGCTTGGCTGAGTGGCATGTGAAACCCATATGTTGGTGTGTTTCCCTTGTAGCTTGATAAAACCAACCGTGTTGGCTTGGATGAGTGTTGTTGCACCCTTGGCTATGTGTGAGTATACTAGTGTTCCCTTATTCCTTGAGGAAATCATGCCTAGCTCGGGGGTGACGGTGTCACTGAGAGATTGATGAGCGCACTGGCCTATGGTTGGGTGGAACGTTGCAGTGACATAGCTGGTTGTGAGACAAGTTCTGTTCAAGATAAGTGTTCTTTTCTATGTAATTCTCTACAATTGTATTTCTTGCATTGTAATTGCTTGATGGAATGTGATGAACATGTTGCTGTGTTGAATTGATGCATTGTTCCTTTGAATAACTGCAATTATAGGCATCTATGTATGTTTTCCCTCAATGAATTTTAAACTAAGTTGGAGGGTAGATTGACCAGATTAGTAATGGCCTGAATGATCAAATCGATCCAAGACTTCAGTTAAAAATTTGATTTTCCTGCTAGAAATATTCCTTTACGCAATCTGCAGGATGCGGGATGCCGATTCGCAGATCTTGGTTTCCACAATTTTCCCTTTCACAAATTCCTTTCCGCAACTTGCGAGATGTGGGATGTCTTTTTGGAGAATTACGGCTTTCCATAGTTTTTGTTCTGCAACGGTCCTTTCTGATGCAGAATATGGGATGCAGGATCACGGTGTCGCAATTTCCACAATTCCCAATCTTGCAATTCAAGTTTCCATACCGTCGATCTTCATGGGATGATTGTCCACCATTGATCTGTTCCCGATATGGGATGCAGGAAGAGAAATTGCAATTTTGGTAACTTTTAGATCCCACAACTCGGGATTTCTGCACTGTTGATTTTTGTGGGTGGATTCTAAGCCGTCAATTTGGTTCCAGCTGTGGGACCGTTTGGGATGATTGATTTTCGTCATGTTTTCTCTCCATCATATGATCTCTTAGAGAACTTTCCTTGTAGATTGTCGAACTGCTCAAGGGGAGACGGGATGGAGTGCGACAATGTTGGAAATGTCAAGAAGTGGTTCACGGCCATGCCCTGTGTTTCGATGAACAGTAAAGGTTCTTGACGAAATTTTTAATTCTGCATGATAATGGGGTATGGGTATGTGACACACTAGGTATTAAGTCATTGTGATGACTAATAATTCTCATAGGAGGTAAGACATTTGGTAACTCATCCATAATAATATCAACATATTCATAAAGCAAGACTCTAACTTCAGTAGGAAAAACATCTAAATTTGTAGAAGCTAATATTACCATTGGTTTTCCAACAAGAACAAAATGTAGCTCATCCTCCTTCTTAACCTCTTGTAATAGTTATTTCCCAACCATCAGCAAAATATTCGACCCTGAACCTTCTGGAATTGCTTCATCTTCCAATGGTGACAATTTATGTATTTTTCCATCCTTTTCCAAAGAATAAGTGTTCTTTCTTCCATCATGAACAAATTTTCTGTCATATTTCCATGGCCTCCCTAAGAGTATATGACATACATCCATAGGAATTATATCACATAATACCACATCTTTATAAGTACCAATTTGAAACTCCACATTGCACTGCTCATTCACCAAGATATGATGTCCTGTTTGCAACCAGGACACTTTGTAAGGAGTTGGATGTTTCATCCTCTCCAATCCCAAATTCTCTACCATCTCAGTGGAGACCAAATTATTTGTACTATCGCTGTCAATAACTATCTTACAACACTTCCTTTGTGACTTGCATTTAGTCCTAAATAGACTCTTTCTCTGGGATGGTTCATGCACTTTCTTCTTTGTATTTACTAAAACTCTCTTCAGCATTAGAGATTATCCTTCCCTATGAGAATTATTCACCTCTANCTAAATAGACTCTTTCTCTGGGATGGTTCATGCACTTTCTTCTTTGTATTTACTAAAACTCTCTTCAGCATTAGAGATTATCCTTCCCTATGAGAATTATTCCCCTCTACTTCTTCACTGGAATCCTCACGAGCCTCAACAATGTTAGTATTCCTCTAAGATGCAGTTTTATTCCTTGGGCATTCACATGACATGTGTCCAATTTCTCCACATGTATAGCTTTTCACTTCTCTATTTTTTCCTCTTCCTTAGCCTCCTCTGAATCCTCCTCTTTGGGTTACCTGGCTACTGGAACCTTCTTCCTCATCTTTAGGAGTCATACCTCCTCTGTTTGAAATCCTCTCCCTCTTGTTGTATTTCTTCCTCTGCTCTTTTGGTTCTGTTTTCTTAATAGTTTTTCTTCTACCCTTGAGGATTCTTGATAAGAATTTTTAACATTTTTCAAATTCAACAATCTGATTTCATCTTGTATCTCATATATCATATCCATTTATATATCTAGCTACTCTTTCTACATCCCCTTGTGCCTATCCAGCTCTAATACTCAACTTAAAGACTTCTTCTGTATACTCTTTAACAATCATACCCTTTTGTCTAAGATTTTTTAGTTGTCTAATGAGAGTCAACTGATAATCCTTAGGCATAAATTAACTTTTAATTTATATAACATTTTATCCCAATATTTTATTTTAGGCTTACCTCTTGTTTCTCCGTGGATTTGAAGTTGATCCCACCATATAGTTGCATGCCCTTTTAGTTTGATCGCTGCATATCTCACCTTCTTTTTATCTTCAACTTCTTCAAAGTCAAAATAATTGTTTAAAGCATTGATCTAGTCCATGAGTTCTTCAACATTAATATTAACTTCATACATGGGGACTTCAACTCTAGGTCTATTACTAGCCTTCATCAACATCTTCAATAATTTTACTTCTTCAGCAACCTCCTCTCACTCATCTTCAGAGCATTCTTCTTCATCACTGGTGTCTGTATTCTTTGAATTCTTTCTCTCCATAGCTTCCATCCTAGCTTGGATTTCTCTTAATTCCCTTTGTGTGTCTATCTCTGCAGCTTATCTTCCTCAAGCACATCCTACAAGGACTCCACACAATCGTCCTTATCTTGGTGACATCCTTAGCCTGCTCTGATACCAAAATGGATGGCAGGTGGAAGCTACCAGACCTAAAGTTTTCTTCTTCAAGCTAAAACATTGATCAAAATATCCTTCTGCAATCAATATTCCACAATTCTTCTCCTGCAATCAACTTTATGCAAGCTTGAGTTTCTGCAACTCAATTTCCGCAATTGAGTCTTCTGCAACCGTATTTCCACAAGACCCTTTCCATAATTATGGATTGCAGAATGTGGTTATGAAATTCCCAAATTCAAAAATGGACTTCCACAATAATGAAGCAACAATAGTCCTTTCCGCACTCAGATTGTGGATTGTGGATTGCAGATACACCTTCCCACTTTTTCAAGATGGGCTTTCGTAACTTTCTTCCCGCAACTTCCTTTTCCGCAATTATTTCGAGCCCTTGATTTTTTGCGGGCTCCTTTCTGACCATCGATCTGAGACTAGATGCGGATCTCACCTTAACTTTGCAGATCTTCACTTTTCTCTTGTGGAATTCATCCACAACCGTTGATCTGCTGAAATTCACAGAGTTCAATTCAGACTATGACAATCGAATTGATTCATGAATGATCAATCTTCTAGGCAATTATACACATATCTGCCTTCAGAATCGTTTATACATTACTAAAGATTCATCCACATAAAGAAATAAGCATATGTCCGGTAATTGAAAAGAAGACATCAGATAGTGACAATTATGCAGAGTAATAAGGCTCTGTTCTTCATTCCATCAACCATTGTTACATACACTCTATCTCTCGATTGCTCACACTTCCACACTTCTATCTCTATTCATATTCCATTCCTATTCCCCTTCATCACATCTCTGATTATTACATTCGTTTCTTAAATAGAATCCTACCAAACCCGTCGATTGGTAATAGGAGGATCTAAATTCCTAAGAAAGCAAATCTATAACTAACCTATCCTCGAGCAACCTCTTACAATATTCAAGGGAATTTGTGGCAAATTGTCCTTATTACATTCAAACCATATGTATCTATGAAACATATTACAAAAATTGACAACTAACCCTATCTTCTAGAAAATTTACATGGAAGCAGAAAATTGCATTGACTGCTTATTCAACAAACAAAGAATTTTGACTAGATGCTCCTGCATCATTATTTCTAAATGTGAGGAAAACAAATCCTTTATTGGACAAAGCAATGTTCAATGGGGGTGACTTCCAAAGTAACCTAAAATTTGGGGAAAATATTTTATGATGATATAGGAGTGTACCAGAGATTGTAAAATTGGCTAAGAATAATGATATGAACAGTATTGTGGTGCTCCCACAAGGAAGAAAATGCACATTTATTCATATCGAAAAAACGAACTCTCAAACAAATTATCATTAATGAATGTATAGTGAAAGACCATATCCAATAGAAGTAATTCAGATTAAAGAAAACTAAAAGTTTTTTTTGCAAATATTAAAACATAACACTTTCAAACTATTAAAATGTCATGTTTATCTTTTAATTATTAGATTAAGGGAGAACATGATCAACCCTCTATGGGAGACTAAAAGAGTATCATTTGTACTATATTTAGAAGAAATGATTTCTAGGCAGGAGTGTTGAAAACATTGCAAGTTTTGGAATATGTGTATTAGTTCTCATGTACCTTTTCCTAGTGATGTGATTATTATTATTATTATTATTATTTTATCTATTCTCTTATTAAGATTTTGTGGTTTTCCTTGATGCTCTATGGGAAAATGGGGAACACCAAAAATAAACTAATTGATCATGATTTAATATTACCCAATAAATTGTTATATCATATCCTTTCAATTATATTACATTTGAAGAAAATGAAAAAGCATTAAATAACAATGACATAATAACTTGTGTAGAAAACCGTCTTTCAATTTCATTAACCATGGAAATCTATATGAAAAAATCAAGAACTATGAACATCGAACCTTAAGCATCAACTGCATAAACAAATAATCCCATATATTCATTTTCTTTATTTTGTAAGATTTTATAAAATATAGTTAAATAGGAAAGGATATGGGCATGAAAGATGATTCATTGTGACTACTAGAATTTGATGCATAATAGTCTAGTGAATTTCACCATTGTCACATTGATTGGAAAATTATGAATTCCAAAGAGTAGGGAAAAAGTTATGAGATCACAACCAAACGTTTTGTGGAAATCCATGGCTTTCCATGGGCCATGAGTTTTGTTTTGTAGGACCAAATTTCAAAGCGTTTGCAACAGAGTTATAGAATTTAGACAAAATCCACTATTTGGGGGCACTCTTTTGTGAATTTTGAAACTTTGAGGAGACAAACAACTTTGGTTCAAGGAAGTTTTTCTAGTTTTACCTTTTTTTGTGAATTAACAATTTCTACTAAAAATACAAAATATGGTGGAAGTGCAAAAGTTAAAAATTGACAATTCTAGAATTTTACAGAAAAGTGCACAAGATAAAGTCTTGGGATTTAATTAGACAAGAAACAATGCAGTGTTTAATGGGGGTTTTGATTTTTGAAATATATTTGGGGTTATTTCTAAATGTGAGGAAAACAAAGAATTTATTGGACAACACAATGTTCAATGGGGGTGACTTCGAAAGTAACCTAAACTTTGGGAAAAATATTTCATGATGATATAGGAGTGTACCAAAGGTCAAATTGGCCAAGAATAATGGCATGAACAATATTGTGGTGCTCCCACAAGGAATAAAATGCACAGCTAGGAAAACAAGAAAGGTGTTGGAAGATGTAATGATGATTAGTGTGATGTTATTGTTTTTTATCTATAAAAAAGCCATAAAATACTTCATAACTCTCTAAATTATAAAAAGGAGTTATCCCACATGCATCATGAAGTAATTTCTCTTTACACTTATTTATATAACAGAAGTGGAAAAATATTTAATACATATGTGTTATGAGATGTTATATATCCATACATTTAGCTATATAATAGAGGTGATTGAAGGAGACCCTTTTAGATTATGTTGTTGAAACATCATATGCACATTATTGTGTCATTGTGACATGAAGTGAAGGTGGAATGTGAAGTTCGGGTGCTCAATATTGTAAGACTAGAATTTATTGAAGACTAAAGAAGATCAAGTTTTTCAATGGATGTTTTCCCATTTGGGGTTTTACCACGTAAATCTAGTGTACTCTTTTATCTTCCTTTTCCTCATTTACTTATGTTATTGATTATTAATGCTTGTGTTGATAGGTTGATTTTGATTTACATGTTAGTTATCTATTGTTCTATGTTAAACCTGAAGGTAAATGGTTGATTTAATTAGAAATGTGAAAGAATAAACCAAGTATGGTCGAGTGCTTGATAATATGGAATATTGTTGAAGATAAGTGATAATCAAGTCTAATTAGGAGGGAAGAAAAGATACCAAGAATAGGTGTTAGTGTCTTGGATGAGAATGCATTCCAAGTGTTGATTATTATTGGTATGTACAATTTGAATTGCAAGGAAAAGTCAGGGGAATTGTGTTTATTGAATGGACATTGTATTCCATTATATAATTTTTAATGTATCTATTGAAGGTGACTAGAAGGTAGAGAAGATAAGTGGGATTCATGACCATTGTAATTGGTTGTGGTGTACAACCAAGTAGAAATGACAACTAATGGAAACATGG
>LPNX010506926.1:393703-433183 GCA_001517045.1 Pseudotsuga menziesii | reverse complement strand
TGACAAACTTCCACTCATAATTGATGGATTAAGACATTCTAGTGGGTTGATTTGTTTTGTGGTTTAGAACTGTGGTGAGGGTTTTGATGGAAAAATGAATTTTAGAGGCCTTAAACGAATTTTAGAGGCCTTAATAATAGACTTTATAAATTTGTTATTATTAATGAATATTAATTTTTATTAAAAGGTGATCTAGCTTAATTTTAGGATTTTAAAGGTTTAGTAATAAATTTAAAAACCTAAAGTTTAAAAATATATTATTAATAAAAACAATTTTAAAAAACTCATGATAAATTTAAAAACTTAAAGTTATTAAATTTATTAATGAAATTTAATTATAATTAAATTTTTATTTAAATTTTTATTTAAAGGTGTTCTTTAAGCTTAATCTTAGGATTTATTAGATAGATTTAAAAACCTTAAAGTTTTTAATTTATTAACATTAATAACAAATTTTAAAAACTATTTTCTCAATGATAGGAGTTGAATAAAGGAGTTAAATAAAGGAAATAATTTTCCTTTTAATAACAAATATACCTTCTCTTCAAGTTGGGCACCTCATGAAACTTTGATCTACTTCTCTTCTCCAAGGAACTCAGCCTCCAAGATCTGCAACACAAGGAGAAATATTCTGGGGCAAAGGTGGGGGAAAGAGAGTCCCAATTCCTCCACCATAACAATGAAAAGGTTCAAGTCTCCTCTCATGGACATCCCTACCTCTATTTATATGTTTCTAAAGAGATAGGGTTGAAGACAAAGTAGTTACAATCGAAGGAGTCAGTTGCATAACCACCCAAACTACGTGAATTTCGAGAAACTTCTTTTTTGTCGTCTACAGGAAAAAAAAGAGGGTTTTAGAGACAACAATTGCATATTTAGGAGGTACACGTAGGTCGCAATGTAAATAGTTGCATATTTAAGGAACATGCAGGTATTATATATAACAAGTCGCATGCAACATGTGGGTTTCCGCGTGTACATAAAAAAAATCATTTTTATGGTACTTCTAGGCATTTTCAGACTTTGGTGTCTTCTGGAAAGTTTTAGATAACTAAAATACATTTCAAATGGTGTAGAGAAGAGGTCAAACAGAGTTACAAATAGCCAGATATGGGTCCCCCAATATATGTATTTTTTTAGTGACTTTCATGAAGTGTCGTCATGGAAGTGTTGACTTGTGACGACATCATGGGAAAGTGGTCACAGGAAGAGATGTGTCATTTTTAGCTATAAGAGATTCCCCGTAATGTATGAGGTTATATGGGAAGACGATAGCTGAAATACATTATAAAGGTAACAGCTGAGTATGGAGAGAGAAGAGAATCCAAGATCAAAAGTCTTGAGTAAAGGTAATTGAAAGAGAGATAAATGTCATACAAAACTGATCTCTGGGACATACAAGTCCATATACAAAAAATATCCATAAAGATACAAGAAGATCCAACATATGTATAACTGATGAAACTATCATGGTCGCTCAATATGCAAAAATGAGCCATATCAAATCTAAAGGAGTCATGGCCACAAATGAACAAGGTGGATCCATACTCAACAATCAATCATAGCCACAAGAATACAAGGTGGATATATGTCTCAGTAAAATGGCATATAAAATGTAACAAGGTCTTGCGTAGCTTGGGAAATTGCAAAAGATAATGATGCTACTGTCACCCCAAGGTCTTCAATCCAAACCGCCCAAAAAGGAACGTATCCTAACCATGTGAATAAAGGAGTTGAATTCGAACATGGAGGAAACCATTTGATTATTGGTCAATGATGAGAACCATTAACAAACGCGAGGGAAACCACCATTAATGAAAATGGTCCCCAAGGTACCTAGTACATTCTAACAAGTGTGAATACAAGGACTTGAAGTGGAACACTTGAAGATCCATCAAGTAGAAGACAGTAAGGTATTCCCACTAATCAATAGCGAGGGAAATTTCCACTGATGACTGCAATCCCCAAGGTACTATCATAAACTCTAAATCTCATTCCTAGAGTAAGAGGTGTTGCAGTCGATAGGAAGAGATCTGTTGGAAGGAAGGCATTAAGGCATCCTTCATCATCCAACACGAGTTAATTCATAGACTAATTGGATCTGGAATTGGTATAGAATTTCATGACAAGGACCACTAAAGACATGATGTAATGAACTAATACCAGGGAATGGCCGATACAAAAGGTCAAGGAAATTGCAGAATGGATGACAAAGGTTTAATCCTTGAACAATGAGCATGACACAAAAGTGACTTAGGAATATTTTGACACAAAAGGACTAATGACAAAAATCTGCAATGTAGAAGACATTGACAGGTACCCCATATATTTGGAAAAGAGATCAATTGGAGGAGTTAAAAACTTTGAATCAAGATAAGGTCAAAATACTAGGACCCAACTATTGATAGACTAAAAAATGGTGCTTTGTTCAAGGAAACAAGACTTGCTACTATGTTGTAAAAACATGTGAATGAACTTCCCTTCCCTATTTCTTGTAAATGTTTAATGAGTCCAAGAAAACCAACTCGGGACCTTCTTCATTTTTGGCAATCTCAAAGAAGAGACAAAAGAATGCTTGATAAAGCACTAATTCGTGGATTTTACGAGCCCAAATTAGTGAATGGTTGACGGTGTTTTCATAATTTAGAGAGTCTGAAAAATACAAATAAGACTCTAGGGGGGGGACGTTTTTCTCCAATTTAGTCTCCTGAGGCCGAAAAAGTATAAAACAAACCACAGAAGAACTCTCTTAGCTTTCGAAGAAGTAAGGTGCACCTTTTTCGTACTTAGTTAGGAAGGTCCAAAAAAGGTTAAATTACCACCTACCCAGTGCTCCTTCAAAAGAAACATATAGCCTGAGTTTTACGAGTGTGAAGGAAGGCAAGATCACTCGAAAAGATCCATTTGATTATGAGAAATGCGGCTTACAGTAGTAAACTCGATGTTTTTTTCTTTAGAGTTTGACAAGCATGACAAAGACAAAAAGTACGCTCGAAATATTTTTCATGTTTAGGTCTAGAGCACGAAAAAGAGAAAACTAAGCTCATACCAGGGGTTCCTTTTTCGTAAGTTTAGTACCTCAGTTCCGGAAAAGTGATAAACCTATACCTAAGAATACTCTTCTGAATTCCAAAGAAAAGAGAGTGCTCCTTTTTCATAAATTTTCCACATGGTTTGAAAAAGCGATAAACTACCACCAATGTAGATTCTCATTCACATATTCTTAATGAGCCTGAATGAACAAGTTTACTCGATAGTCAAGTCTATTTTGAGGAGTCAGACCTGGGCCTAAAGAAACTCCATATCTTTCCCGTGAAGTTTTAACGAGTCTGGAAAATTCAAGTTGCAACCTCCTTATTGTTTTTAACGAGCTCGAAGGAGAGAAGAAAGAATGCTCTAAATGCAAGGAGATGAGTGTCAGAGACAGGCGAAACTAATTCCAAGCATGAGGAACAAACCTATGCATAATGGAAGGAACATCAGCAGGATAAAGACACTCGGGGAACATCTCCTCAAAGTAAAGGGTGTCAAGTTGCAAAGGAAAAATAGTACAAGGTTGAGCGATGATGAGAGAAGAGAAGAGGGATTATACAATGAGCTAAAAGCATGGAAGTCGACATTAGGATCATAAGCGCGAGTAGGAAACATGCAAATGCATTTACAGCTTTAACAACAAGGCAAGTTCAGTAAAAAGTTGTGTATCCAACTAAAAATAATGTCTCCAAGAAACAACAACCTTAGAATCACATTCAGAAGAAAATATCTAATGCAGGTCACTTTAGCAGAAACACATGCGACTTTTCTATCATCTACAAATGGTGTAGTCAAGTCATAATCAAGAAAAAGGTGAATCTATAGTGCCAAGGCCTGAGGGTTTATGATCAATAATATCAACCTCAGAAGAAAAGAAAAAATCAACAATGGAGATAGAGTCTGCAGGAACAAACTCAGTATCACATGACTTGAAAAATTCATAAGAAAAATCAAACTCATCAGGATCACTGACTTTCTGTTCAAAGGAAGAGTCAAAAGACTCAAAAAGACCAACATAAGAAGAAAGGTCATTCCTACTAAGAAAATGAGGGTTAGACTTAGTCACAACTGAACCAACATCCAAAAGAAGGTCAAACTATATCAAGGACTCTAGGAAGACTTCATCCGAAGGAAGGAGATCGTCCGAGATAGAACACATGTCTAAAATTTCAAATGGATTGACAGAGTAGAGAGTAGGCTCCACAGTCTGTATAGGATGACTTACCTGGTCAACAACTAGGACAAAGTCCTGAGAAGGTAAGAATGAAAACAGAGGCTTCCTCTCAGTAGCAATTGAATGCAAAGGACATGAGGCCACATAGCTCACTCGTGGCGGGGTAGTGTCTATCAAGACATTGGGAATCAATAAAGGAAAGACTTGGTCTCTAGTTGGGTAAGGAGACAGATCAAGAAAATCCAACTGATCGATAGTGAAAATTTATTTGCCATGATTAAAGTACATCACATGAAAGAATGTTGACACCAAAACTTGCATGGCATAGACATAATCACATCCGAGGAGCATATTGAAGTCCAAGGGGCCTTTTATCACCATGAAGTCAACTAAGACGGTCTTCCCACCCAAAGTAATAGGCGTTTGAGCAGGAATTCCCAAATCTATACTAGTTCTTTTATCAAACTCTAGTAACTGACTAGTATTCGACACAAGGCTAGGAGATCCCATGCCTCGCCAAGCACGAGTAGATAAGATACTAATTGAGGTTCCTTCATCAACAATACAAAAAGCAATAGTTTATTGTCCAAATTTGACCTTTATCTGAAAAGGTGCATCAGAAGGAAGGCATGGCTCAACTAGGCTATCCCAATCAAAGGAAGCAATCCGAGGGCTTAGTGGGGGTTGAACCAAAGTGAGTTCAATGCCCCCTTGTTCAGTAAGTTCTAAAATAGTTGTGAATAAAATGTGACTAGCATACACTTCACTCTCCAAAGGAAAAGTGGGATTTATTGACAATGGAATCGATTCAACCACTTCATAAAAATCACTCTCTAAAGGGAGAGTGGGATTGACCAAAGGTGACATTGGTTCAATCACATAAGGATCACTCTTTGAAAGAAGAGTGGGATGAACCAAAAATTGGGAAGGTTCAACCACTATATCAACCAAAGGTTTAGTAGGTTGTTGAGAAACTACAGGTTGTTCAGGAGAAGGAAATACTTGAGTCTTGGACCACACTCTTCGCACCTCTGCGATAGTAGGGCACTGGTGAGTAAGATGATCCCCCTTGCATAAATTACAAGGGAACTTAAGTTTTCACTTGAAATGACCAGTTTTCTCAATGGTGTCAACATGACTAGCAGTGGATGACTATTTTCTCTTAGCATGACCTACAGAGGCTGAGAGGTTTCCCCCAGCATGACCACCAGAGGCTGGGTGAATGGGTCCAACCTGACCAAGAGAGGCTGTAACTTCAGAATTTTCAAAAATAGGATGACCATGAAACCAAACTCTTCGTACCTCCATAATGGAAGGGCATTTAAAAGTAAAATGGTATCCCTCACAAATATTACAATGGAACTTGGGCTTGTGTTTTGAACGATTAGTCTTTTCAACAGTGTCAACATGACTCATAGTGGATGAGTGTTTTCCCTCATCATGAACCACGGAGTGTGAGAGACTGCCCCCAACATGATCTGTAGAGGCTGAGAGACTGGTTCTAACATGACCTACAGAGGTTGGACAGGCAGGATCAACATGCTTTGCAACAATTGAGTGTGTGCCCCCAACATGACCTTCAGAGGTTGGGTGGATGGATCCAACATGACTTGCAGAGGTTGGATGGGGAGGTTCAACTTGACATCCAGAGGTTGAATGGGTGCCCTCAACATGAACTATAGAGGATGAGTGGATGGATCCAACATGACCTGGAAAGGTTGGAAGGATCCCACCAGCATGATCACCAAAGGCTGTATGGTGAAGATCAACTTGACTTGCAGAGGTTGAGTGCTTAGATCCAACATGATCTGCAGAGGTTGGATAGGTGCCCCTAGCATGAACTACAAAGGCTGGGTGGTGAGGTTCAACTTGACCTGCAGAGGTTGAATGGGTGCCCCCTTGCTTATGTGTCTTCCTCCTATTCCTCCTTCTTTTACTCCTTTTAGACTTCCCGTCACTAGTATCAGTACTTTCACCACATGAGGTAGAAGGAGGAGGAGAAGCAACTACAGGTGAAGGGGAAGCAATGTTTTAATGCCCTTGATATAAGTATCTTACCTGAGAAGCATCAAGAACATTGATGATAGTTGGAGTGGAAAAAAACCACACCGGTAGCCCTAGGGTGAATCTAGGTAAATTCAAGGTGGCCATCAAAGGAACACCAACATTCCCTGTGAGAGGAATAGTACAAGGAGTTCCTAGCATGGGGATCTCTTGGTTGGTGTTCAAAGGGGTGATAGCCATAGTTTCAAACAATTAGACAAAGTCTGAGGTTGGCAGGAAACCAATAGTACAAAGAACACACCACTAGAAAATACCTAAGTATCAAACCAAGAAAACAAATATGCCTTCTAGAAGAAAGCTGATAGATGGTTACTTGGAATCCTTGTAGATGTTCTTAGGAACAAGCTGAGGAATCACCCAACCACCCTCCCACACCTTCTACTGGTATAACCTTCCAATCCTGTCCAAGGTAGACCAGAAATAGCCTTCCAGTATACCTATGTATGAACCCTAATGTCAGAAAGACTAAGGCTACCGCAACTATACTGAGAGTCTGAGGGGACAGTTGCAAGTTTGATTTGTACACATGGGTAGGGCAGCAAAGCTGAAAACCCTATCAACACTGGCACTGCACGGGGCCCAAGAGGTGGTATTGACAGAAGTCCCCGTATGCGTAAAAATCTTGATCTACACTCGAACAAGTAATCAGAGGGTTATATCCTTAGTCCAGGTCCTCACGTGACATCGTGCTTAACTATTGTGTGAGAGGAGCTTCCCAAATGCACTCAATATAGACGAGGATTTACCTAGTGATCGGTCAACTACGTCTGAAATCAAGTACTTGTGGACAATTAAAACTCCCTAGTCCACAAGTCTAGCTTAAGCTCGTTGGTGTATGAACCTAAAAAAGATAAACTTACTAGTAATTTTTAATTATGTCATTCTTTTTAATAGGCTATTATTGGTAATAAGTAATGGTGTGAAACTTGTATGGTGTTTTGACTCAAAGTTGAAACAAAATGACCAAGCAAAGAGTAATGAAATGCAAAAAGAAAAAACTATTCTCTTTCTTTTCAAATAGAAACTTGAATGCCACAAAGGAACAATTTTTTATTTTTATTTTTTCAAAAATAATGATATGCAGTGCATTAAAGACAAGACCCTAATCTACATGCACATTAAATAACTATATTTTCTTTTTATTTTTCTTTTATAAATGCAAAAGAAAAATACCTACAAACTAAAGTATGCAGATAACAAGAACAAAGCAAAAGCAACTCTGCTATACAACCACCAAACAAACTCTAGAATGCCCTAAAGTTAGTATAAACCCTACTTGGAAAGAAGGCTTGCATAAGAGACAAGTAAACTATTTTTCCATGGTGAAGTTAACCAACAAAAGAAGAAGGAAACAAACACCAATAAGCTTCTGAACTCCGACAAAGATCACTAGCAAAGGTTAACCAGAAGCATAAGCCAAAAGTAATGCCAAGCAAAGGGGGTGGGGGGGATGAGCAAAGAACAAAACCCAATTCTACAAAAAGACTTGCAACCTAGATAATGAACACCCAAAAGGGATGACACTAACTCCCTAGAGTCATGCACCTGCAGAGGACCCCAAAAGACCAACCAAACAACCCTCAATCAGCAGAAGAAACCACAAAATGAGGAAAAAACACCATTTCTAAGGCACACACGGGTTTCCCTACTGACATGTCACTTGTCATACACAGGTTGACAGTATAGCAGGTCACGTGTACAAACTAGACACGCAACTGTTTAGTCTGCAACTCATGTATGGGTGGAAAAGGGATTTAAAAAAAAGCCAAAAACTACCTTCGAAAGGTAGGGGAGGTGTACTATCAGATTGAGAAGGTATTCCTAAGTGGCAAGGACCTGAAACAATGAGAAAGACTAGAAGAAAAATAGAGAAATCCCAAACAGACAAGGCTATCCACATTAGAGTCGCTAGTTCTGTTGTAGAGGAAAGTTTCCTATGGCTAAGGTTTAAGAGGCCATCAACGTACTGGGGTTGAAAGAGAGATGCATATAGTTCCGCAAGTAAATATAAACAAGATCAGAGACTGGAATGGTTCATACCTTAGCCAAATGAAGGTTGATCCAAGCAACCCTTCAATCCTCTTCTTGCTCCTCTTGATCCAAGAGACCTGCAAAACGGATTATACCTTCGTGAAACTAATATGACCACATATAAAGCAATGATAATCAAAGAAACATGAAATAATAATCTGATTAACATCATCATATGATCATAAACAAATATCCAATCACACATTGAACAATGATTTGGGAAGAAGAAGGACATCACATCTTTATTAATCATAAAATGAAATACAAATATACCTTCTCTTCCAGTTGGGCACCTCATGAAACCTTGATTTGGTTTTGCTACTTCTCTTCTCCAAGGAACTCAGCCTCCAAGCTCTGCAAGACAAGGAGAAAGCTTCTAGGGCAAAGGTGGGGGAAAGAGAGTCCTAATTCTTCCAGCATAACAATGCAAAGGTTCAAGTCTCCTCTCATGGACCTCCCTATCTCTATTTATATGTTTATGAAGAGATAGGGTCGAAGACAAAGTAGTTACAACTGAAGGAGTCAGTTGCATAATCACCCAAACTACCCGAATTTCGAGAAAATTCTTTTTTGACGTCTACAGGAAAAAAATGCAGGTTTCAGAGACAACAGTTGCATATTCAGGAGGTACACACGGGTTTCAATGTAAATAGTCACGTATTTAGGGAACACACGAGTATTATATATAACAGGTCGCGTGCAACATGCGGAATTCCTTAAGGAAACTTGCATGTACATCCAAAAATCTCATTTTTAGGGTAATTATAGGAATTTTCAGACTTTGGTGTCTTTTGGAAAGTTTTAGCTGACTAAAATACCTTTCCAGCAGTGAAAATAATAGGTCAAACGAAGTTACAAAACTCCAGATATGGGTCCCCCAATATAGTTGTTTTTTCAGTGACTTTCATGAAGTGTTGTCATGGATGTGTCGACATGCGACAACATCATGGGAAAGTGGTCACAGGAAGAGATGTCTCATTTTGAGCTACAAAAAGAGGTCATATAAATGAAAAGTGAAATTGACCTTAGCATGGCTTGAGAAATAGATTCGAATTTCAAAGGTCTCCAAATGGGGATGGAATGGAAATATTTGTAACACTATGAAGTGTTGGAACATTTATCCATCTAGACTTGGACATGCATTATCCATGTAGTCCATGCATAATTATTTGATCCTCCTAGCACCTTTACTCTGTTGTTGACCCCCTAGTACTTAATTTTTGTCATTATTGGCCTCCATTATCCACTAATGGACCTCATCTCTAATCTTTAGGACCTTATGCACCTTCATGCATGATTTTAAGAGTCAGTTGATTCAGTTCCTTGATTTAAGGCGCATTTTCCCCCATTCTCACATAGTTAATTGACTCATCTTCTTCGATTCCATGAGAGTAGTGATGATAAGCCTTAATTACCACTACTAGTCAACTCATGCACCTCCCTCTCCTATTTTCATGCCATAATGTCTCCCTAATGTGCCAACCACCTTCAATTAACTACCTCCTATCATGATTGGCCACTAGTGCTTGTCTGGAGATGGATTTAGTGTCAACTAATCCCTTCTCATGAGTGGAATTCAAATGCCTCCATAGGATTTTGAATTCCCTTTGATGTAACATTATTTTATTGCCGACATCTTGTGGATGAATAACATGTAAATTTTTCATAGTCTGATCTTTTCTTTTGCAGTTATTTTTTATCACAATTTCTTCTTTATTTTCCTGTAGATCTTTGTAAAACTTGTGAGGTTAGTTTTGATGTTGGATATCCACCTGTGGAAAAATTATCAGATGGTATCAAATCCATCCAGATATCTAGTTCATCTCAAATACTTTCATTGATGCACCAGAAGTAGAAAAGAAACCGCATAATTCATGTGGACATTGCCTCTAGTAATTGAGCTTAGCCCCTTGGTTGTCTCAAGTGTGATGCACTCTCGAATGTGCTAAGTGTGGAAGTAAAGACTAAGAGTGTTGATATAAAATTTCTTCTTGAGTTTTTTTCTTGTAGGTTACATGTTCCATTCTCATAGAAGGGAAACTGTTGAATAATGGAGCAATCCCAACAAATTCTTCTTACTTCTTTCAAATTCTTTGATTGGAAAGAAAAAATGGTAATTCTTCTGAGGAGAAAAGGGTTCTACAGAGTCACCATGGGCTCTAAAATTGATCCTAATTTGGCAGTAGAAAAGGCTATGTAGTATAACATGATGGATGAAGTGTATGGTTTGCTTTGTCTTAGCACCTCTATGGAGATTGTTTTTCATCTCTATGGTTTGACTACACCAAACCAAGTTTGGACCAAATTTGAATATTTGTTGTGAAATACTGATGAGATGAGAGGCCATCAGTTGGAGAATGAATTGATTTCTCTGAGCCCCAACAACTTTGACTCCATACTTGAATTCTTCACCAAGTTTAAATCGTTGGTTCTTCAACTCAAGTAGTGTGAAATGGAGAAGAAATAATAGCAGTTGATTATGTCCATACTTTCAAAGGTGGGTCCATAATTCTCAGTTTTTGTGTCCACCTTTCATGCAACCAAGATAGCTATTCAAAATTGGAATATGCCCTCCGTGGCAGAGTTCATGGAACCACTTATCTAGGAGCAGGACAAATTGGTCCAAAATGGGTATCATCAAGCCTTTAAAAGATCAAGCACTTGCTGCCAGTGATTCCAAGAGAGCCAAAGGGAAGAAGCAAGCCAAAGATAAGTAGCAAGCCAAATATAAGAATCCGATTCACTCAAAGAAGGATAAGCCCAAACCACAAGCTCAGAATTCAAATCCTCTAAAGGACAAGACGAAAATGAAGAAGGGGAAATTAAAATGCACCTACTGTTAGAAAGGATGACATCTAGAGAGTTGCATGAACAAGGCCAGCGACATGATGGCTCAATATCTTGAGAAGAACAATCTTTCGATTAGATAAATTTTGAGGTAAAAAATGGGCCTCAAAACAAAGAAAATGTACTATAAATGTCAACCAAACATATTTTAGAGGATGACATCATCCCCCATGATTGATGCGACATTGCTTGAATTAAAATGCTACTTGTCATATTTTCAATGGTGGATGAAAACTCGTAGTTAACCATGGTAGTTTTATAAGTACCTTTGAAATTATAAAATAAAACACTTATTTCACATTTTTTTTAATATAATAATATAATTGTCTTTTCATAAATTTTAGAAAAAACAAAACAATACATGTATCTAAATGATATGTGTAGCTTTGTACTACATAAATTTGAAAAAATATGTTTTTAATTATTTATACTTTTAAAATATGATAAGACACTTGGGTTAAGAAAAACTCAAATATTTGAAAATAATGAAATATTTGAAAAATCGAGGGGACATATCACGTATGTATGATACATAGCATAATACAATATAGTTAATGTATATAGTATTCAACATATGATATATAAATCCATAGCATATGAAGATTACGTATATTCTAGAAGGGAAGGATCACGTTTGTTTGGATAATATATAGTATAATATATTTAATGTTTANTATATATATATATATATATATATATATATATATATATATTTTATTTCAAAATATTAATTATTGAAAGATTTTATTTTTATTTTTTGAAGCTTATTTTTACTTTTATTTATATCTTTATTTTTAGTCACATCAATGCAGTGTTTTTTTATTAGTTTTATTTATATACAAGTTTTCAATTTAATTTAACCATGGTTTGCATAGATTGTTGTGTAAAAGGTAAGTTGCTAATATATCTTCATCTCATAAAGACAAAATTATAGTATTTTATTATATCTCTTAGGAGGCCCATTTTTTACATCAAAATCCATATATATACATGAGAGTGTCGAGAGAAAATATCCAATCTCAAGCATAGAATACAAAGAAAGGTTCCATGCTACAAAGGTTGATATTTCAAGTTCACTCTCATTCATAATTGATTATGGCGCATCTAGACATATGGAATCCTCAAAAAAGTCCTTTGCAGCAGTCAAATCATTTGGTGGTCCTCTAATTGTGATGGGAGACAATTCATAAATTTTGTCAAAAGGAAGAGGTAGAATTCAATTAGAGAATGGGAGCTTCAATAATGTGTTGTATGTTCCCAGTCTCTCTGCTAATATCCTCTCAGTATATCAAATGAATCACATTGGGATTCCTAAGAGATTCACCTTCACTGCAAATGAAGTAGAGATTGTTGAAATTTCTACTGGAAAAATCATAGCACTGGGGGTTGCATACCACCATTCGAAGGTTTGCAAATTCTCTCATTTTCTTCCATACTCTTCTTCAAATTCTCTTCTGACTCATGCCAATGAGACCATCAAGCTCTAGCATGAAATATTTGTCCATCTGAACTTCGAATATTTGAAAGATTTGAACAAGTTCTTAATAGTCGAAGAGGTGCCAGAGATTAAGTTTTCAAAAGGAATATGTCAGGGTTGTCTCCTTAGCAAGCATCTAGAGCGAAGATATAAGAAAGGAGGAGTTGAGAGAGATGTTGCACCTATCGATTTAGTTCATTCTAACATCATTGTTCCTTTTCTTACCCATTCACTAAGTAATGCAAAGTATGTTCTTACTTTCATAGATGATTACTGTAGATTTTGCTGGGTATATTTTCTCAAAAATAAGTCAAAAGTATTTGATATTTTTCCATTTTTCAAAGTTTTTGTTGAGAACTTATCTGGGAGAAAGATTAAGGTCCTCCAGACTGATAATGGAGGATAACATGTCAATAAATAATTGCAAAAATTATGTGCTCATGTTGGCATTCAAATGCAACATACCATTCCCTAAACACCTCAGCAAAATGGTGTGGCAAAGAGGAAAAACAAAACACTGAGAGAGATGGTTACTCATATGTTGGAGTCCAATTTTATTTCTCCAAGACTGTGGGATGAAGAAACCAATTGTGAATCCCATATTTATAATAGGTGCCTCATAAATTAATGGAAGGAATGACACCATTTGAATATTAGACGCAACATAAGCCGAATGTGTCATATTTAAGAAATTTTTGGTTCAAAAGGTCGGGCCAAAAATTGATCTAGAGAGGAGAAAGGCATTAGAGGAAATTTGAGATCTAAAATGGGCCTCCTAAGGAAGATAATAAAAAAATAGTTATTAATTTTGGAGGAAGAATGAAAAACACTACTTCTTTTCTTCATATTTTCGACATATCTCCCTGTGTTTTTACTCAAATTCCGAGCGAGAGAGCTTGTTGGATGTGGAATTAAATTCCACATCCAATGGGCTCTCCCGCTCAGAATTTGAGTAATAACACAGGGATATATGTCGAAAATACGAAAAAAATAGTTTTCTTTTAATGACAAATATGTCAATTCAACCATTATGGCTGACTCATTTTATTGAAATTCTATTTGTTCCTAAATTCCAACTCACAAAATTTATTGTTGCCGCGTTTTCTTATAAGGCCCATTTTAGACCCCAAATTTCCTCTAATGGCCTTGCAGCCTCAAAGTCAACCATGCATCCTTACTGGATATGTAGAGAATTCCAAAGGTTAAACGCTTTATGACCCCTCTACTCATAAGATGTTCATCGAAAGGAGTGTACATTTCAAGGAGGAAAATATGCAAACAATTTCAATGGAAGAAGGAGAATGTTCAATCCCTCTAGTTGATGATGTAAGTGATTCCTCCTATGTGTTCTAAGATTTTGAATTTTATGATGAATATTATATTGATATTGTAGATCCTAATCCACCTTCAAGACCCAAGTGGGATGAAAATACACTTCAATCAACATGTGATCCTAGAGACACTAGGAAAAGTAAGTCCCAATTCGAAGATGCACATTGTGCATTCTCAATGAATTTCATAGTTGAACTACACAATGAAAATGCTTGCAAGGATTATTAGACTGCAAACATATTCTAAAATTTAAACTATGATAAAACCAAATTTATTAATGAACAAGGAGAGGGTTTAGTTTTATCTATTGTTAAACTAGTAATGTGTGCAAGTTTAGAGAAATTGTACTATGAAGATATGATAGAAGACTATGATAAGGTATGATTTTACTATAATAAATATAGATTAAGACATCATTAGTTATAAAAATAATACATCTTTCAATATAGTATTATAGGAATTATTAGTAGTACCACAACTACTTGCCCCTCTCCTTTGATTTATAATTATTAGTACCACAACTACTTGCCCCTCTTCTTTGATTTTCTAAAGGGTGCTAGCTCAGTGGAAGAGCATATACATTACAAGCAGGAGGTTGGTGGTTCGATTCCACCGTGCCCCACAATAAATTAAGAGATAATATTGCACTCTATTTTTAATAAAATAATTGTTATGCTAGTTTCACTCAATGGATAAGAAAAAATAATTCAGTCTATATTCTTTATGGCGAGGAAAAAAAATCATCCTATATTGTCTGTAGAGATTTTTTTATTGCCTCAATTAAAGACATCATTTAAAGACAATATTTGAGACAATTTGATGATTTATAGATACAATATAGTATATAATTGTTGCACTTTATATTGTCTCTATAGAGAAAATAGTTTAAGACCATTCTTAAATTATTTTCTCTGTAGAGACAATCTATTGTCTCTATAATGACAATATAAAATACAACAATTATAAACTATATTGCCTCTAGAAATGATCAAATTGTCTCAAATATTGTCTTTAAATGATGTCTTTAATTGAGACAATAAAAAATATGTACAAACAATACAGGATGAATTTTTTTCGTCACCATAGACAATATAGACTGAATTATTTTTTCTGAGACATTGAGTGAAACCAGTATAACAATTATTTTCTTAAAAATAGAGTGCAATATTATCTCTTAATTTATTGTAGGGTGCGCTGGAATCAAACCTCCAACCTCCTATTTGTAACGTAGATGCTCTTCCACTGAGCTAGCACCCTTTAGAAAATCAAAGAAGAGGGGCAAGTATTTGTGGTACTAATAATTCTAAATCAAGGGAGAGGGGCAAGTAGTTGTGGTACTACTAATAACTCCTATAATACTATATTGAAAGAAGTATTATTTTTATGACTAATGATGTCTTAATCTATGTTTATTATAGTAAAATCATACCTTATCATAGTCTTCTCTCATATTCTCATAGTACAATTTCTCTAAACTTGCACACATTACTAGTTTAACAATAGATAAAACTAAATCCACTCCTTGTTCATTAATAAATTTGGTTTTATCCTAGTTTAAAGTTTAGAATACATTTGTAGTCTAATAATCCTTGCAAGCATTTTCATTGTGTATTTCAACTATGAAACCTTCTTGATATTCTCCCTCCATGGTTGGATCAATAATTCCTATGATCACAAATTGTCATAAGCACCAACTCTGATTTTGTTCTTATTATACTATGAGAGTGCTTCAGTCACATATTTTTGTTAATGCATGCTCTGTTTTTTCTCGTTGATAGAATTTAAGTTTGTAAACAAACATTTAAGAATTGTGAAATCTATCACATTTATGCACTTTGGATTCATGCATAATGTCCTTCCTGTTAGGAAACAAACAAAGAATTTCAAGCATTATCAAGCAACGCTCATCAATATGACAAGTCTTGAGAATGCCACCAACATCATACTAGAAGGATTGTTTGGGATAAGCACAAGAACAATTAACTTTGTTTAGGTTTATTATCTTGATCATCTAATAAGGAAGGAAAATAGACTATCACACAGTTCCCAGATCTTCTCAAATATCCCTTAGAATTTATATAGGTGACCTGGTTTTATTAATCTAAATATACAATATGAGTAGGAAGCTCATATACTAAATTTTAATGTTTTTTGGATATGCGATGATTCAATTAGTCCCTTGGTTGATAAAATTGTAATTCCAAATGGCTTTGGGACATCATATTTACAATGCATGTGCATTAAACTTGCCATTGCCGTTCCTCCTTTTGGTTCTCTTTCTTAATAAATTAGTCTACAAAACTTGATTAGTAACACCAGTTGAGTAAAATGATTTTGCAATTTCTTTCTATAATAAAGTAGTGTTCTTATCAAAGACGATCAAGCCCAAATTTCATGTTCTAGGAATGGATTATATTGACATATACTATAAATTGTTTGGAAAGATAAATAATCTTAGTTTATATGGTAAAGTAAAACTCTATTTATATCTTTTAATCCTAATTGCCTTTCATAGCAACAATATTAAAAACAATAGTAGTTCAATTATTAAATCAAACTTTCACATAATTCGATAAAAACAATATGGTGAATAAAATGAATCTCTACTATAACAAATTAAATTCCTAACATATAAACAACCCATATGTCAATTAATTGCAAATCAATTGATGGATGCAACATGGTGAACAATGTTTATGTACGTATATATCTTGGTTGCATACATGATATAATCAACAATTCTCACATATGACTCTCACGTGTTACATTTATAGCCTCAAAATAGGGCATGCAAACTGATGTACAAATTTATCACTAATAACATAGGCTATTTAGGAAAAAATATAAATATAAAATTTTGTTAAAATTTGCCAGTTCACAACTCATTATTTATGTCGAATTACTATCCGAATGAGCAATTATATATGGCAATAGAGACAAAATACTACTTCCCACATAATAGGGTACAATCTATACATAAAGAACATATTACATCTTCCATATAAAATTAATTGATGTAAAAAATGGAATTATGACATATATAACAATTGAAGGGGAAATAATAGCATACCATATGATTGCTCATGTGACTAAATTGGGTAGTATAATCAAAGGTTTTGTATCCCAATCTCTTGAAAAAAGCTCTCTATGTGTACAATCTTTTGTGACTATATGTTTAAGTAGCGGCATAGTTCATTAGAATAATAAATAATAGAAGAAACTAATGTAGAAAAACTATAGTGTACTTTATTCTTTTAGTTAACATAGTAAAATTCATAAAAGTAAAGGTGGCCAAAAATAAGTTGAAATTTGAAAAAAAAAACAAAAAGTATTAAGATTACACAAAATCAGGTTGTCCAAAGTGTAGGTTAAAACCCTAAAGAGACAAGCGTTTTCACTTATTAATAGTTTGAAACATTTGAAGAGATTTTCTAAATTTATTGGAAAATTTACGTGAGATATGAGAAGGTTTAACTTGTGATTGTGGAAACCCTAGAAGCATCATTCCTGTTGATACATCTAAGAAGGATGTTGACAAATTGATTGAATGAGTTGGGGATCAACAATAATTGATAACGGAAAAAAAACATATATGGGAATGGATTTGATTGGGAAGATGGAAACATTTCTTCTTGTGAAGAAACTATGCATGCCTATACAAGTCAATGAAATGGGGATCTAACTATTGAAGTGAAGAATGACGATACCTCCAAACAAGGAAAGAAACTCCCAATTCTAATATAAACTGAAAGATGAAAGGAATTTGCATAATTGGTTCATAAGGTGATGCTCTCCTTTGGTAAGTTAGAGATAATGTGCGAACTTTTTGAGAAAATGGAGAAAGTTGTCTTAACCCCAAATGGTTCAATTTAAAAATATCTTGTGTGCGCTTTTGGAAAATAAGGAAAAACTACTGAGGGAAGTTGAGGAGATGGTATGTAGAGGAGTTTCTTGCAACATCAAGTGATTATTTTGAATTGGCACGATGCCTTTGTGTTTTTGGAATATGGAAAAATGCTTTGTTGTAGGTTGAGAAGTTATTATATTTAAGAATTATGTGTTTCAAATATAGGCACCAAAAATTATATGATAAAATTTTGTGGACAAATTAATATTTTTGAATAAGCCAAACTATTGTTTGAGGAAATTAAGAAGGGGAGAATGGGTTTTCAAAATCCTGGTAACATTGATTCCAGAATTATTTTAGACATATTCACATACAATTTAATGTTGGAGGCATGTGGTGTGGCATTTGAATGGGAATATTTGGAAATCTTATACAAGCATATGGTTCTTTGAGATCAATCAATTGATCAAAATCAACATGCATGGCTAATAGTAGAAACTTCTGGAGATAGAAAGATGACATCACAAAAACATCCTCAAGTAGTTTTAACTAACCACTAAAGCCAACTCATAGGTAAAGAGTATTTGTTGTAAATTGCACACACAACAACTACATAGTGCTAGCCTATATGGTCCATAGAAGGTACCCATTTTATCATTCAATTTATTTTTATTTCAAATCACATATAACATAGATTTATACAAATTTTGAAAAAGAACAACCATGTTGAAATCAATATAACAATAAGGTTCAACAAAATTGAATAATTTAGGTTTTACCTTATTTTAATTCAAAATATCCTTTATCTACAAACCCATGCTTAGCTCCTTAGTCTGAGTGCTCTAAATTACATAACATGAATGGAAAATAGTCTTTCTGACTTGGCCCAAAGTTTGCAACCTTATTTTTCCTCCCCACTCGATGAGATGAACACCATATGGTATTAACTTTTCAACAATCCTATAAGGTATTAACTTGCATTCCAATAGCAAGGATAACCATACAAAATTACATCTGATTTCATTGATGACTTCTGACAAAGACAAGACAGATTTTTTATTTTTCCACAAACTTGAACATGTAGTAGTTCTCTTCCATATTGGCTAATGGAATGAATTATTTTTATTTTATTTTCTGATTCATCTTGACCACACGCACAATAGATTTTTGTAATTGGTACCCAAGACAGAGGTTTTGTCAACAAGTGTAGACCATAGAAACCTATCAAACATGTTATAATTCCAAGCAATAATACAATTCGATAAAATTCCATACACAGTAACACAAATTTGAAAGAATATCAATCTTATGGGAGGATAGAAACCATAAACTAGTTCAAAATTTTTCTAATCAATCATAAAATTGGCAATATCTATGAGACTCCTTGTTATTTCCAAAGAAATACCCAATTCCATCTTCAACTATGATATTCCTTTGTTAATAAATTACCGAAGATAAATAAGAATGGAAATGGTTTGGTATTAGATATAAAATTCATACTGGAAATAATCATAGCATTCAAGATTTGATATATATCTCTATTACTCATTTGCACACACATATGCTAACCCATAACCATAATTTCCAACAAGCTAAATATGTAACAATTCATCTACTCAACTAATATCTCACTCCATGCATGAGCTTGAGCCAAGATATTTTTGGTTGAGAGTTCTTTTACAAAACTTTGGTGTCAATTAATGCATATACCATAAAATTATGTATTAATTACCATTCTAGATGCATTCCCTTCATCAAACTAGTAGAATTACTTGAGGTGAGGTTGTTGGTCATTCCTGGGGATTTTTAAACATGAAAATATACTTGTTGTATTTTGTTTCTATTAGATAGAAGTCCCATGCAAAGACAAGAAGAAATCATCAGCATGAGAATACACAATCTGTACTTCTAATGCACTTAAAAAGGATGCGACATGTACCAAAATTTCCAAGTAAATTTAGTTTTCTTCAAGAAATGACTAGATATGAAATACAAGAAATGTAAGGGATGGGAAAAATTAGCTTGAGGGTGTCAATGAAGATATTAATAATATTTTATTTTCATAATTTTGTATATATTAGTGACATGGAAAAGCAGGAATAACTATGGGTACTCCATATGAGATATGAAGCAATAGGAGAGAAATTCTAAGAAGTAGTCAAGCACCATTTTATTTAAGGAACTAAAAATAGAATTTGACAAATATGTGATTTGGGAAGATCAAAATTACAGGAGCAAGAATTAACAACATTGAATTTTGGTGCAGATGATTTCATGTTGACCCAGTATAATTTCATTGTAGATGAATTGAATTTGAGCCATACTACCATGTCCAATCCTGAAATGCCATAGTAGAGTTGTTGGACTAAGCTTCCCTTCTATCTCGACCCAAGGTTCAACACAACACAATACCAACAAGACACCAAAAGACATCGACCCAATAGAGCAAGCTCAATCAACAACACACACGAGGCAGGCACAGTCTCACACAAGATATATTAATGTGTAACTACCAAAACCATGTTTCCGCAGTTGGAGAGGAATTATAGTCCCTTGGTGCGCGGCCAAGGTGCTCGATAGAGATGGAGGGATGGAGTCTTTTACTATGTGACAGAGGTACAATTGTGTACCACAACCGGCATGCGGTGCAACCTTGCCCTTGACCACTTAACAATTGGCACAACTGTGCGGCATAGCTAATTCCTTACTTATAATGGAATTTTTGTTACTTATATTGTAACTTAGAATCTTAACCATGAAATCATACATAACATGTCGACAATGCTTTAAACATTCATTCATTTACTGCATTCACTTATGGTGCAACATTCATTCACACCTTAAACATTCAAACCTTTACATTCACCATTCAACATCCATCAACATAGGAAATAGCGTGGAAACCCATCTGGGAAAAACCACCAAGGTGCTCTTCATCTGGCATGAGAAATATAGGTAGCACCTTGCACTCTGCGATTTACATATTTTTCTTAAGATATGTATTTTGCTCAACTCTTATTGCTCTCATGCTCTTTAGTTTATTCTTCTATCTACTCCTACTGATCTGCACACAACCTGGATCGACTCTTCTACTTTACTATTTGTGCACTCAACTGCAAATCAAATCCCATAAAATGGTTTGCACACTCAACTGCAGATCCATGACTCAACAACCTTCTACTATCAGACTCCTCTTTGATCTTCTATAATAACTTAAACTACTTCTTGAAGCTAACTCTTCAAGCTAACAACAAACAATATTGAATCTAACCCTTATACAGAACGAGTTACTCCTATTTATAGTATTTACAAGACCGCGCAGGGTCGACTGAGTACAAGTCAGTTATTACAGACTTAAATATCTTACAAAATATCTTCTATTACATTAATTCTAGGCCATACTAGCTGAAAAAGTCCTGCATTACATTAACCACAACCTTAAATAGATGTGGAAACTTCTTTCATTCTACCTGTACTGGTCATAACTAGTCACAAAACTTGTCGTTTAGTCTTCTACTAGCTCATACTTCTGCAGTCTTCCTTGTCGCACCAGTCCTTGCTCTGCGCTTCCTTTCCATTCTTTCCCTGCCTTTCTCCGTTGTGCGCATGTTTTTCCTTTCTTGCACCTGCACTTTTGTTTCCTTCCTAACCTACTTTTACCCCATGGCATGCCCACTTTTCCTCCTTTGCTTGTGCATTGGGTTCTTCCTTGCACATTTTCCCTGGTCCAACAAGATGCAAGCAAAATTTGCAATTCATGGAATACATAAAATAAATGGTGATATCAAATAGGATTGAAGTAAGACAAATATTAGAAAATTGATAGCGATACATTGATATACAACCAACCAACACACATAAATGACCATGATAGACTAATATATATTTATAGACAATATGTAGGTTTGAATATATATTTTCAGATGTTTAAGGATTGTAGACTAATTTTTGTAGTAGAAATTAAGGAAAACATATGGTTTTGTGGATTCCATAACAGAAACAAAAGAAACCCTAATAGTGCATGCCATACTATAAATTGGAGTAGTAATTGATGCAATGATAACCATGTTAGACATGGCCTTGTAATAAAGTTTCATATCTAATGGTTGTTGAACGAAGGATATAAGAAGAAGCATTAGAGTTTGACAATAATATTTTTCACACATAAATATTAAATTGAGACTAGACAAAGCTTAAAATGTTGGAAAAACTTGGAATATTTGTGTTGATTACAATCTTTAAGATGAATTGGTTAGTATGAACACCCATCACATAAGTGTAAAATAAGTATGAAGACGTATTATAGATTATATAACTAGCATCTAAAGATTTAATTATATAAAAATGCAATTTTATTGAGTTCACATCTGAAAATAGAAAACAAAATGTTTACCCCAATTTAACAAAGAAAAAGGAGTGTATCTTTGATTAAATGTATATTAGGCTAGTATCCAGGCAGGGTGATGCTCAATATACAGAGTTGTATAAGGGGATTAGTGGTAACATGCATTAACATAATTATACTAATACAAAGGTGATAAGAACATGATGGAGAACCAACATCAGATTCTAGAAGAAAAGCAATTAGTGTTGCATTGAAGTTGTCACGAGGTTGGGGGACTCTTCTAGAAAACCAACATACAACAAATTTTGTTACCCAGGAGACCTAGTTAAGGGAGTAATATTCACATTGACATATGTGAAATAATATTGTATTGCTTCTTTGTAATATCCTTGAATTGTAAAATTTTGAACTTTTGTGGTGAGAGGGGATAAAAGATAAGAAATGTCATTTCATGTTAAGGGGCAATAGAGTGGTGAAATTCTATTTAATATTTATGTCACTTTATATGTTAGTGAATTGAGCAAGTTCAAATTGATGTAGCATGAAACCTATTGGACCTAAAATAGAAGGAAGAGCAACAATGTTAGCCACAGGTTACAGGATTGGAAGATAAACAACCTAACCAACAAAGATGCTAGAAATATGTTAAATATAGTAATTTAGCATGTGTGAGAGATGTATTGCTGCAGCATTTAGATATATATTTTATATTTTTTTTGTTTCATCGTCTTGGTAAATGCGTGCACCCTAATTTTTACACCTGCAACTAAGAATGGGATTTGTTTGACAATATCTCAGTATATCTCTCAAACATATCAATATTTCAGAAATTAACTCAATCCTAGCTAACAATATAAAATTAAAAAATAATAACAAAGTACAAGGAAGGCAATTATAGTCATATCAAACAAATATAACTATTGTAGTAAAATTTGACATATATGTCTATGGTTATTTCCTACCTCAAAATATGACCCCCTGAAACCTTGTTTTAATCCAATAGATTAGGTATATTAAAACATTTTAGGATGATAAAGAAAAGTAGAAGATTACAGATAAGAAAATACCTTCTACTTGGTGAAAAGAGTCGTTAAGACCATAGTTAAAGGACATGGAATTACCTAATTGAATTCCTAACACTAATTTAAGATTCCTAGATTTCATATCTCACTTCAAAAGAAAAACATTTAATATTGACAAGTAGATTTAGATAACCACAAGTCCTCTATTTCTAGATATTTGACCTCTTGATCATGTAAGAAAATATTGAATACTACTCTGAGTCCCAACTACTGTGATTCCACCAAACATATTTTTATTCACAAAATTTCCACCACTTTGTGCCCCATGTCAGTCCCATAAATCACCACTACTTATGGCTCAAAAGTCCCACGAAAGTTTGCCACGAAACAGTGAAAATCGATGTTTTTGTGGAAAAACAGTTTAAATTTTTGGAAAATTTTGAAAATTCCCCCGACGATTGTTGCTCTAGTGGCGGTATGTACCTTTCCACGCTATGGCGATGAAATTTCTATACCTTCTCTAGAGCGACGAAATATCTATAATGTCGCTAGAGCGACGGATGCCGAAAACTTGTTTTTGTTTTTCTTTTTTAATGGTCATTGCCTTTTTGTTTATTTGAAATTTGATTGTTGTGCATTTTCCCCAGAACCGCGACCCTCATTTATCTATAAATACATGTTCTTAAGTCATATTTTTAGAATAATTTTTTAGAGTTGCAATGATCTTTCTATTGATTTTTCATTCTGTGATTTGAAGAGTCTGGTACTGGTTTGACACATCGAATTTTTGATGTCATTCGTTTTCTAGGTTAGTTTGACTGCAATGCACTAGTTTTTTTTTTGTTGCGCCATTTATGTTCCAAGAAGGGCTTCAATGCAATGGAGCAAATGATTATATAGTTTGGTATTTTTGCGACAAAATGTAATTTTATAAATTGTCATTGTGTTAAAATGTAAATTTTTAAATTTTCATTTCTGTTAAAATGTAATTTTTTAAATGGTGGTTTGTGTTAAAATGTTAATAATATGACCATCATCGTAGATTTCAAGTACACAATCTAATTATATTTAACTATCCCCCTCCATATAGATAACCAATGAGACCACAATGGTGTATCCTTTCAAACTTTGATAGTCATTTGACAATATCGACATTATCATCTATATTCATAATCCCATTTGACAATCCTTCCAATTTTTGAGGGTCTACATCTATAAGCATAATCTCATTTGACAATATCATGTCAATGTGTTGAAACATTTTAATCTCTAGTATAACGAACATGAACAATATTATCGACCCCTCAATTTCTTCTACATTAGATCCATTGACACCATAATGTAGAATTTCTTGCAATTAATAATTATAAACCAATGTAGGGACCAATTAACCACTCATTATCCTATGGGTATTACCACTTGTCAAAATGGTGTAACAACTCCTTTCACAAATACATTTAACCCAAAATACTACCCGCTTGGACATTTACATAGCAATTCATTACTTTATAAGGAAACCCCATATCTATATTTATTATACCAACACATGCATTGAAGTAATATGTAAACTCCTAATTTGTGACATCATTAACACAATTCCTTAGCCCCTTTTTAAGGCAATATATAAATTCATGTTATGTAGAGTGAATAGCCATTACCCACCATACGCCAATACCTATTGGAACAAGATGTAGTAATCCAAGGTAATTATAACTTAGGTAATCCTCTACACATGATTAGGTAATACCCTAATCACCTCCTTTAATTTTCGGTCTCCTTTTATATATATACACTCTATTCAATTTAAATGTATGTTATATATTGATTAATGACTTTTTTTTGTTATAGGCTACTAGAATGTCAAATAAATATACCTGAAAGAAAACAATAGGAGGTATGCTGAGGCTAAGTCAGCATTGGAGGTGAAGGGTGATGGAAAGTGTTATTTCCCTAGCAATGATTGCAAAGGTTTACGAACTAGAAGAATTTTAAGAACATTAGCTAAAAAACATTGTAAGGATAAGGGGCATGCTGAAGGGGGGTATGAATATCATCCCTTGGCAAGATGCTATTCATTACATATTGTACTTCTTATAATATTACTGATAATGTATTCACAATTTTTTTTATCATTTTAAATATATGTGTTGTATGTTATACACTAATGTTATTGCGTTGTTTGTAAATATAAAGACAATGCCCCCAATATGTTGACCACCAGAGAGCTATTTGCCACATAATAGTAGAAATACTACTTTACAAGACGACGCGCATGGAGATCAAGTTCTTAATGATCCTATGGATGAAGATGACATTATTGATACTAATGGTGAAGATGAGATAAATAGATTGCTGCAAGACACATTTTCTCCATTGGATGAGGAAAACCTCCATTATTTTGATGATTTTCCTCTTCTCGAGAAGTCCCAACAACCTCTTTATGAAGGATCGACAACCAATATTCTATCTTCTATATTGTTGTTGGTGAACTCAAAGGTTTTAAATGGTTTATCAAACACTTGTTTCACACCGCTTCTAACGTAAGTAAAGTTGATTATTTTCCTCTATTTTTAGTGTTAATTAATTCATAAATTAGGGATATGAAATATTTATGACGTATATTGTTTACATTTCAATTTTTTTCAATGTTGCAGATTGTTGGGTGAATTTCTATTACCACCATCAAATAATTTACCACGCACACGTCAAGAGGTATTCTTGATTATGAAATAAATTGGAGTGGAGTATCAATCTATTGATGCATGTCCTAATGATCATATTATATATTATGGACAATATGCATTAGAAAATAAATTCCCACAATGTGAAATTAGTAGATATCAAACATCTGATCAATTAACAAAAGAGGTCCCTTGCAAAGTTCTTCGTTATATTCCCATAATTTCACGTTTCCAACGACTATTTAGGTGCCAAAGTATAGCACAGTTTATGGATTACCATGTGAAGAACATAAGTGAAGATGGTGCTCTTCAAATGCCTGCAGATGGTTCTGCATTGAAGAACATCGAAGAAAAATGTCCAATTCTTAAAGATGAACCTCGTGATGTTAGAATTTCATTGGCAGCTAATGGTTTCAATCCATTTGGTAACCTTCGTTATAATTACTCAGTGTGGTCTATTTTCATCATAAACAATAAACTACCTCTTTGGATGACGATTAAGAGAGAGCACACAATGTTGGCAATGCTTATTCCAGGTATTTTTTTGAAAGCTGTAATTATATTATTTCATAAAGTTATTTGTTTAATTGCTGCATGAGAACACCTTTTATATATTTGGATGGATACCTAAATAGAAATATTTTATGTTTATTGAACAATTAGGTAAGTACCAAGTTAAAGATATGAATGTATATATTGAGCCTCTTATCGATGAGCTATTGAAGCTATGCTCTGGAATCACTATGTATGACATCTCTAGACCAATAGGGCAGAAACAATTTCAGTTCCATGGAATGCTTGCATGGACAATTCATGACGCTCCTGGGTTAACACATTTTTTTGGTATGTAACTTTATGTATGTGGTCCTAGGATAAAATCTCGTCATTCAAGAAGTTTAGAAAAGGAGGTGTTCGATGAGTATAGACACTTCCTCCTTAAGAACCATAGGTACTGAACTATCGAGAAAACAAAATTCAATGGTAAAGAAAAGAATGCAAAGAAACCACGAAGAATGACACCTCACCTATGGAATTTGGAATATAACATAAATCGTCGAGGTATGAAAATTTTATATGAAACATACAATATATTTAGGTAATATTATGATTTTTATATTTTTACTAAATTTTCTCTACCATGGGTGTCATGAATTATTGTTAATGTGTTTTAGTTTATGTTTAATGAATGTATTAAAGGTATGAATGGGATTCCACGAGGAATGAAGAGTTATCCCATACAATTTAGTAGGTTTCCTTACTACCAACACCTACAAATAACTCATTTGTTTGATACAATGCATATCAGGAAGAATGTGACATAAATGATATGGTGGACATTAGATGGAAGGTCAGACAGAGATAAAATTGGAAAAAATTGTAGTGACATTGCAGAAGCCAATCAAACATTGCAAAATGTAATTATTTCCAATGCCGGAAATGGGAACCAAAATATTAGTCTTCAATGTATTGACAGAGCAACAAAGCAATTCTATAAAAGAGGTCATTCGGAAAATAAGGTTTCCGACAGGGTTTCCTTTGAACATACAAAATATCTTAACCAGAAAAGGTGATTTTGGCGGTGTTAAAACTCATGACTGGCATACATTTATTAAGGTAGTTATTTACATATATAATTTCCATTAAGTAAATATTTTTTAGTAATTGTTCTCTCCTATTTGGAAACATTAGATAATGATTTTCTTTTTGCTACAGTATGTTCTACCTCTGGCTCTCCCAGATAGCTTCGACGAAAACATAAAACAAGTTATATATGATCTTGGTAAATACATGAGGTACTTGTAACAATTTTATATGCATGAAAAATGTTCACTCTTTTGGTTGAATTGCTTAGTGACATATTGTGTTTTACATCTTGGAACTTTATTATATATTATATTCCTCAATCTGGTTTATCATTCATGTTATTTTCTTTCATATTTTGTAGGTGGCTTTCATCTAAAGAAATCCATAAAGAATATATTAGGTATTGGAAGAGAGAAATTCCTCGTCTAATGTGTGAAATGCATAAGTATTTATCTCCAACATTTTTCAATGCACAATAACACTATCTCATACACCAAGTTGAGGATATTGAATTGTGTGGACCTGTAAACTCAAGGTCAATGTGGATGGTGGAAAGTATTTTGAAGTCATTGAAGGATTTTGTTAGACAAAGAGCATGCCCTGAGGGTTCTATGGTGTAGGGCTATATTCTATATCAATCCATGGTGTACATTAGTCAATATCTTCCAAATTTAGCAAAAAATATCAATCTGGCTCGCATTTGGCATGTCGAGTCCATCAACAAATTTGAAGGGGAGGTCCTGTTGGGGAAAGGTAGAAAGAGGAAAGTGAAAGTTAATTGAATGGTGTACATTTTATTTATTATACAATTAATTTTTCAATTTATTTAATTTTTATGATTCCATCAATATTTTAAGGTAAACTTACTTGCCTTTAATGATAGCTAATTTTCAATTCTTAATTGTTAGTTTTTCATATAGTTGGTCGCGTGTGGGATGTAATACATTTATACATTGCAAAAAATCTTGATTGGATAGAAGAATGGATTGAACAATGCACAAAATACTATGGTACCTTATCATGGGAAGGGGTTAGTAAAATGCTTAAAACAATGCATCATCATCAAGAAGAATATCCTAAACTTACGCAAAGGGAAATTGATTTAGCATGCGGTTTAAAAGATAAAAAGGAAAGTATATTTACCCTGCTCATTTTTTCGTTGTTTCACATTGTATCAAAATATTTCTCTTGTTTATGTCTTCTTATATATATATTTACCGATTCGGGCATGATGTAGCTAATACATCACAATTCTATGTGGTGCAATGGTCATAAATTTCACATCAAAAATTTGTATGATAAGAGGAGAACATTTGATTGTGGGATAACTGCAGTTTTTCAAGTCACTAATGTTTCCTCTAAAAGTGACAGGCATCCAGAAGTATCTGAAAATAGGTACTATGGTTATTTGGAAGATATACTTGAGTGTGACTTTAATTCCTTTAAAGTAGTTCTGTTTGAAGTCAAATGGTACATGCTACGAATGAATGAAAATTATCCCGAAAGAACTGTTATTGAGCATGCCAATGGATTTACCATAGTTAATACAAGGGCACTTAAACCTAGTACAAAGCCTTATGTTATTCCAAGTCAGTGTGAGCAGGTATTTTACTCAAAGGGTCCAGGTAAAGCAGGTTGGTCATACATTGTTAGATACGATGCAAGAGGAAGACCGATCAAGTATAATGCATCAGAGGAAGAAGCCAATGTTGAAGAAGAAGGTGATGCAGATCAGGAGCAGTTGGCCGTCGGCGTAGATGTGTCAGATGAAGAATCTGATGAAGAAGTTGATGATCCAAATGATGTAGCAGATAATGAAATTGACATTTATGATATTGAATATGAATATCTAACCAAAAATGGCTTTGATCATTATCCTTACATGAGCGATCTTTTCAATGATAGCGATTCAGAACCAGATGACAATACAGATGTTGAGTTAGATGAAGAGGAATCTGAATGATATTGTAGCAATGTTGGAATATAGGAGGTAACATATTTTTGAATAATGTATTATGTTTATGACTATTTAGTTATGTTTAAACAATCATTATGAGCATCATCGTCATCACCATCATCATAATCTTTGTCATCATCATCATCTTCATCATGATCATCATCTTCATCACCACCACCACCATCATTGTCATCTTAATAATCCTCATCCTCATCCTCATCCTCATCATCTTCATCATCATCATCATCGCCATAATAATTCTCATCGTCATCATCATCATCATCATCACCATCATCACAATCTCCGTCATCATCATCATCGTCATCATGATCATCATCTTCAACACCACCACTGAGATCATCATCATATTCATCATCCTCCTCCTCCTCCTCATCATCTTTGTCATCATCATCATAATCCTCATCATCATATTCATCATCATCATCATCACCCTCTTCCTCATCAACATCATCATCATCATCTTTTTCTTCATCGTCATCATCATCGTTGTCATCACCATCTTCATCATCATCACCACCATCATCATATTCATCATCCTCATCCTCATCGTCATCATTTTCATCATCATCATCATCTTCGTCATCATCATCATCATCATCATCATCATAATCATCATCATCATCATCATCATCATCATCATCATCATCATCATCATCATCGTCATCACCATCATCACAATCTCTGTCATCTTCATCATCTTCATCATGATCATCATATTCACCACCACCAACACCATCATCATCATCTTCATCATCCTCAACCTCATCATCATCATCTTCGTCATCATCATCATCATCACCCTCTTCCTCATCAACGTCATCATCGTCATCACCATCTTCTTCTTCATCATCATCATCGTCATCGTCATCACCATTTTCATCATCATCACCACCATCATCATCTTCATCATCACGACCACCATCATCATCGTCATCATCATCATCATCATCATCATCATCTTTGTCATCACCATATTCGTTATGATCATCATCTTCATCATCATCCTCATCATCATCCTCATCGTCATCATCATCATCATCATCAGCAACGTCATAATTATCATCATCATCATCATTCTCATCATTGATGACGATGATAATCGTAATTGATATCTACTCTATATATTTTGATTTAATATTGTGTTAGAATTAATGAATTTTATTGGTACGTATAAATGAATTGTTTCTTACTATTATTTACATTTTCTTGCATGTTTTCATATGCTATAACACTTTTTTTTTAGATAGATTTTTTTGGGTTATGGGGAATTGAGAGTGATGTGAGGCAGGGGAGGGGACATAAGAGCTTCCACCTTCACATGGTTGGCCTGTTCAATAAAGAATATTAACTTATTCTCAAAACAAAGAGAAGCTCAGTAAGGCGATGCATAATTATGTTGATGATGATAACGATGACGATGATGAAGACAATGATGATGATGATGATGTCGATGTCGATGATGAGTATGAGGATGAGGATGAAGATGATGACAATGATGATGATGAGGATTAGGATGAGGATGACTAAGATGAAAAATCCGAATGACATTGTAGCAATGTTAGATTCTAGGAGGTAATATGTGAGAACATCTTGTTTCATAATGTATTATGTTCACGTCTATTTATTTATGTTTAAATCATCGTTATCATCATCATCGTCACCACCATCATCGCAATCACCATCATGATCATCATCTTCACCACCACCACCACCACCACCACTACCATCATCACCAACCTCATTGCCATCATCACCATCATCATCATATCATCGTCATCATCATTGACCTATGATCATCATCATCATCACTATTATCATCATCATTAGTATCATCATCATCAACATTATTATCATCATCATTAGCATCATCATCATCATCATCATCATCATCATGTCCATCATCATCACCATCATCATCATCACCACCATCATCCTCATTATCGTCATCCCCATCATCATCATCATCAGAATCATCATCATCATCATCACCATCATCATCATCATCATTGTGTCATCATCATCATCACCATCATCATCATCATCATCACCATCATCATCATCATCATCACCAACAACATCATCACCATCATCCTCATCATCATCATGGACATCTTCATCCTCATCATCATCATCATTAGCATCATCATCATCATTAGCATCATCATCATCATCAGCATCGTCATCATCATCATCGTCATCATCATCATCGTCATCATCATCATCATCATCATCATCATATCATCATCGTCATCATCATCATTGACCTTTGATCATCATCCTAATCATTGTTATCATCATCATTAGCATCATCATCACCATCATCCTCATCCTCATCCTCATCATCATCATCATTGACATCATCATCATCATCCTCATTATCATCATCATCATCATCATCATCATCATCGTGTCCATGATCATCACCATCATCCTCCTCCTCATCATCATCCGTATCGTCATCGTCATTAGCATCATCATCATCATCATCATCATCGACACTATCATCATCGTCATCATCATCATCGACATCATCATCATCATCATCATATCATCGTCATCATCATCATTAACCCGTGATCGTCATCACCACTGTTATCATCATCATTACCATCATCATCATCATCATCATCATCATCATCGCCATCATCATCATCTTCATTGACATCGTCATCATCAATGTCGTCATTGTCTTCATCATCATCTTCATCCTCATCATCCTCATCCTCATCATCCTCATCCTCATTATCATCATCATCATCATCATCATCATCGTGTCCATCATCATCACCATCATCATCGTCATTGTCATCATCATTAGCATCAACATTATCATCACTGAGATCATCATCATCATCATCATCATCATCATCACCATTAATCATCATCATCATTGTTGGGCTCTGATCTACCAATGTGAATCAGACCTTAAATTTATATCAATCCGGGTCAGTAAGCTTCGAGGCACATCCAAGTTTTAGGACCTAGAGCTAGACTCGTTTGGATAATTTAATTATTTGTGAATTGAATCTACTGTCAGATGAACAATACTGCCACTTAAAGATACACAAATCCTTTTACAGGGTTAACTTCATTTGTTTCTTTTCAAGTACACAATATTCTAGTTATGAAAGCAGTCTATTGGTGAAAGAACTGAGATAAAAAAAACAATTAAACAATAACTTTAACTCTAACATACAGACTACAAGGTTCTGCCTAATCTTCCAGCGCTGAGTGAACAGTTAACCATTAAATTCTTTTACAAGAAATTGTTCATAATTTATAATTGTTCTTTATCGCTTCACCATTGAATAAACAACAATATATAGTATACAGAAGTCGTGGTCTGAACCATCAATGCCTTCAGTATTTAACCAGTAAAAGAACAGAGTTTATCAAATAATGCAAGTGATGCACAGCACGATGGAATAACAGCTTGAACCATTAAACAAGATAACAGAGCTTTTTATGAAATTGATTAAAAACTAGCTGAATTCGTTCTACAATAATGAACTAGATCCTACAGGGATTAACACATACCAATTTCACAATCTAAATCGCCTGCATCAAATCAAATCGCTGCAAACATCTAAATCGCATTCACCGGCAAGTAAAAGAGTGTGTAAACTCAACGATGGGGGCCCTCCAAAGCCTTGTTCACATACCAATTGAAGATTTACAGAACTGAAACTCTAAATGTATTCACCATAAATAAATTACACAGCAAAACCACGCAGTTCAGAAGAAAGATGCGTTCTTCCCAAAATTGTGATAGTTCTTCATTGTTTTGTGAAGTACTTATACAAATTCGAAATAAAAACTGGAAATGCTATAATCCTGTAAACTAATTAATGAGCATATCCATCGAGATCCTCATCAAAATCGTGAAACTCAACAAAATCAAAACTGCCCCTTCTTTTGTGTTGAACGGGAGCATAGGTGGCCGCCTTTGACTGAGGTTGACTTGACATCTGTAAAGGCCACATCACTGATCTGTTGAATGTTCATCCATGCTTGGACACTGAGGATCTTTCCTCTATCTTCCAGTTCCCACCTAGCTGTCCTGCAAATGCTCAATCTTGGAGATAATACAGGAAGTTAGAACATCCCGTAATCTGAAATAAAAATCTTAGTTAAAATGCTTAAAAAGTCTCAAAACTCAATTTATTAGAAAGTAATGACATTATACCTCTTAACCAAGGTTCATGGGTGAACTTTAAAGCTTTTCTAATCAAAATGAAGGTTTTATGAAGGGAAATGAAAGATATCTAAGTGGCAAAAAGGGGTCAAAATGGTGCCCAACATCTCCCCCAAGAGGAAACTGCTGCATGTCCCCATGCCAAAAATGTTTGACCCTGTTCAAAACCAAAATTTTACTGCTGATCATCTTGCTTCTAGTCTTCTATCTGTGATGATGCATCTGTTGAAGCCCGAGATGCGTAGAGGACCTTCAGTCTCTCATACTTAGCCTTATAAACCTTTCTTTGCTTATACCATCTGTATGCTTGTTTAGTGATGCGTGTCCTCTGAACCTTCAGCTTCTTGTTGACTTCTTTTAGCTTCTCATTCTTTTGCTCAAGTTCCTCTATTTCAAGCTTTAATCTTTTAATCTCTTTATTGCTTTTAGAAGCTTTCTTTTTCTTCATTTTTATTGGAAGTTGCTCAGAATTTGCATCCATCCCCAATTCTACATGCTCTTGTGCTGAATATTCTTTTTCCTCTTCCATAGCTTGCTGCTCTGAGAAAAGAGAACTTGAACCTTTGGGTAATTTCTGTCCAAAATGCTTTTCTTTTTCCTTCTCTTGCTGATCTAAGAAGAGGTTGATCCTTTTTTCCTGCTTGATCACCTCATCAGGGTCTTGGATATCCTGTGCTAATTCAGCTGCTGGGTCTTCTTCTTGACTCCCCAAGGCTTGCATATGTTCCTCATTTTCTAATGCTGATTGGATTTGAGCTTGCTTATACTTTCTTGGCTTTCTCTGGTAGGTGGTGAAGACTTGATCTTGTTTTTGATACTGTTTTTCTTTCTTCTTCACACTTCTAGTTTGTATCCTTCTCTGAGGCTGTTTTGAACTTGTTGCCTCAGAGTTGTCCTCATCATCAGTAATCAGCAACACTTATTTCTTTTTCTTCTTCCCCTTTGGCGGTTTTGAGCTTGTTTCCTCAGGGTATGTTATCATCAGCAATTCATCTTCCTTTGAGCCTTCTTCAAGCAATTCTTCCTGCTCTTCAAACTGATTGTGAACTAGAAAGCCTGACCATGTCAAATTCTGTCTTTGTAACTCATGCTGGATGATGATTTTAATAAGTCCACAGTGAAACAGGCTTGTCATCTTGTCTTTTGGACGCCTTTGGACAGCTTTGGCCATCTTAGTCAAACTCTGTAGCAAGAAATAAGGCATATTGATCTCACATTCACCTTTTAAATGTTGCAGCAGCTTGATGTGATAAAGGTAAACAATGCTAAATCTTCCTTCACAAGTAATAAATTTTTGAATAATGTAAACTATTTCATCCCAGGGATGAACTAGCCAGCTTCTTGGTATCCCTTTTTTCCAATTGACTGACCCTGCTCTTGATCTGCACAAAAATGGCATCCATGCTTTCTCTTTAAACTGTTTAGTCTTGAAAAACCTTTCCCCTTGCTGTGGTAGTCCAGTAACTTGTGCTAGGATGTCTTTTGACAGTCTAAAATACAGGTTCCCCACTCTAACTCTTTCTCCATCAAAGGTTTCAGCAAAAACTAGACTAGCCTGCTCATTATGCCCATTAAATTTTTCAAAGAAATTTACCCACTGGTTATTTTCAAAAATCTCAAGGAAACTCTCATGAATATCATTGGGATTAAATGTTGTTGGTTCCAATCTAGATGACATTTTGAATTTAAATTGAAAACATGAACCTTTCAACCTTTAACTCTGCCTTTGTCTTCCTATTTCCTCAACAATACTTTGAAAATGTAGGATTTCTGTTGGTCTGAACAGAGTATTCAGCAAAGAAAAGGGTTTTAAGCTTTACCTCTTCTCTGGTGTGATTATTTTTACTTCCTCCTACATGATTTCCACAGTGATTGGAGCATTCACGACATCCCTCACACTGACTGTCTTTCCTCCTGCACGATTTCTTCAGCAAATGGTGTCTGCACACTTTATTTTTACTGACTGTCTCTCTTCCTGTGCGATTTCTTCAGCAAATGGTGCATTCACACTTCCTGTAACTCACAGCTTCCTTCTTACTGTCAATTATCTTCCTCAGCACTCAATTTTTGTAGAGACAACAATTGAACTCGGCCTCAAGGAAAATGACCAAGTCGTGGTCTCTAATTTTACCAATACATAATGCAGAAATCGAGTTTTACTTACATGCTGTCATGGGGCATCATTCCACGTTTTCCTTCATCATTTCAAAAACGTGCTTCTTCATTCAATTAGTCATGAAAATGAAAGGTAAGGTTTTGATTTATAATCCTTTATATGCCCAAAGTTTATTGCACGAGCTGTAGTATATACTTCAGTTTGTTGTATACCCAATGTTTCAATGTACAGGCTGTAATAAGAAGGATTTTCTTTTAAAATAAACCTTTTTCCTTTTTAAAAGATGCACTGAAGATATATATATGACCTTGTTTTCTTCCTTATATATAATCTAATGCTTGATGCACTAAATATATATAAAAGAAACTTTTTGGAATTCCTTTATGTCTAAATATTTCACTTATTGCTGAGAATGAGACCCTGTTTGTCTTTAAACCAAGAACAAAACTCTGCCTGTAGAATGCAATACATATCCTGTAGAATGCAGTATAGTCTTTTGGCCATTTAAAATTTCCCTTGGGTTTGATCCTGACAACCATCTTAACCCCTAGGGTGGAAAAATGAAGTGCTGGTAGAGACTAATGGAAGGTAAATAGAGTATTGGCAGAGACTATCAAAATAATGGAAAAGGTAGGTAGTCAAGCTTTACAATAATCGGTAACATGTCATCACTTAAAAACAAAGAGTTCTGAAACTTTTTAAAACATAAAACTATAAATTCTTACAGACTTTGCGGGATGTCTCTATGTGATGAGTGTGCTGCTGGATGAAATTGATTTGTAGTCTGATTCATTTCTGTCCTTCTGATGTCTTTTGTCTGCCATCTTAGACTCCTTCAGCTCCATTAAAAGTCAGATCCTTCTGTAGATTTCTTCTGCCTTACTGGAAGTCAGGTCCCTCTGCTTTTAAAAATTACTTGTATTGCTGGAAATCAGGTCCCTTTTGTATATAAAAAATCACAATTCTATGTATATGGAAAGACTTGGAGGGTTCTAAATGCTTATCCCCCTCACAGGCCTACCTTTTGACTTGTCCTCAAGTCAAACAAGATCTTCATTATTTGGAAAACAAAACTATGTAAAAGAACAGGAATTTTGAAAAAAATATTTTTGTGAATTTTCAATGGCCAGGTAAACCTGGTTTTCCACAGAAAATTCAAGTTTATATTGTGCCAGTAAACTGGTTTTCACAACTAAACTTCCTTTTTTCTTATTTATATATTTTTTATTGTTTTGTTTTTTTATTTATTTTGTTTTACTTTTTCTCTTTTTTTATTTTTATTTTTATTTGCTTGCTGTATCAGAGCAGCTTAGGAGCAGGTGAAGGAGAAACATTGATGTGTCTATCTAGCACTTGCATTTCCTTGTGCTGTGAAATTTGTTGAATGAAATCTGCCTTGTTGATAGGTTTGTTGTACAGCTTGAGCCGGTGGCCATTGAACACAAATGTATGTGCCTCATCATCTATGGTTTTAAGTTTGACCGAACCATTGTCATAGACATCAACAATCTCATATGGACCAAGCCAGTGAGTAGTGAATTTGGCTTTGAAATATTTAAACTTTGAGTCAAATAATAATGCCTAGTCATCGATGTGAAATTGCTTCTTTTTGATAAATTTATCATGCCATTGAGCTCTCTGCTGTTGGATCAGAATATTGTGTTCTATGGCAGCCTATCTTATCTCATCTAGCTGGTTCAACTGAAGTATTCTTTCTTGCTGAGCCTCAGAAATATCCATGCCTAAATCTGCTGCTAACTTGAAGGTATGAATTTGAAACTCTATAGGGAGGAGGACTTGCTTACCGTAGACAAGCCGGTAAGGAGAAAAACCAGTACTGTCTTTCCAAGTGATCCGGTATGCCCATAAAGCTTCAGTAAGCTTTGCTGACCAATCCTTCCTATGCATCTGAACAGTTTTGGTGATGATGCCTTCTAGGGTTTTATTTGTAGATTCCACTTGTCCATTTTCCTGTGGATGGTAAGGGGTGGACTTTCTGTGCTTGATCTTGTATTTTTCTGCTATCTCCTGCACTAGTTTGGAAGTAAACTGAGCACCTTGATCAGTTACAATTTCCCTAGGTACCCCAAATCGAACAAAGATCTCCTCAAAAAGAAAGTTTACCACAGTCTGCTCCGTGGCTCTCGGTAAAGGCTTGGCCTCTACCCACTTAGTAACATAGTCCGTACAGACATAAATATACTTCTTCCCTTGTGATGGTGGATTAATTGGACCAATGAAGTCAAGGGCCCACTTTTCAAATGGTTCAATGAGGATTTGGGGATGGAGTGGCATTTCATCAGACCGGACTGGTCGTCCCATCCGTTGACAAGTATCACAACTTCTAACATACCTCTTAGCATATTTGAAAATAGTAGGCCAATAATACCCCAGATTGACTATCTTGTATGCTATCCTTTTATCTGCAAAATGAACACCACACGGTTCATCATGACATGCCTTTAAAATATCTAAGATTTCATCCTGTCGTACACATCTTCTTATAATTAGGTCATATCCTGTGTAAAAGAGGTCACCATTAACCCATATATGCCTAGCACTTTGTTTAATTATCTTTTTCTTTTCTTTAGATGTTAGAGATAGTGGTAATTGTCCCGATGATAAGTAATTAGCAATGTCAGCATACCAAGGAGTGATAACAGAAATTGCAAACAGGTGTTCATCAGGAAAACTATCAGAAACAGGAACAATCTCACCAGTATTGTGTAAACGAGACAGGAAGTCTGCTACTTGATTTTCTCATCCCGGTCGATCTAGAACAATGATGTTGAATTCCTGCATTAGTAACAACCATCTAGTAATCCGACCATTAGTGATAGACTTGTTCATTAAATATCGTAAGGCTGAATGATCTGTATGGACAAAAATTTCATAACCAGTTATGTAATGATGGAACTTATTTACAGCATGAGCCACCGCCAACATTTCCTTTTCAGTGACTGTATAGTTTAACTCTGTAGGGGTCAGATTTTTACTTATAAAATAGATTGCATAAGTCAAAGTATGTTCTTTCTGGCCCAATGAGGCCCCTATTGCAGTAGCAGAGGCATCAGTAGAAATATGAAAAGGTAATGCCCAATTTGGTCCCCTTAAAATGGGTGCAGTGGAGAGATTCTCCTTAAGTGTCTGAAATGCAGATTGACAATCAGTATCCCAATTAAAATTCACATCTTTGGAAAGCAATTTAAACAATGGCAGAGCTATCTTATTGAAATTTGCAATAAATCTACGATAATAGCCTGCATACCCTAAAAATCTTCTTACATCTGTTTGAGTTGTTGGTTTAGATAAATTGTCAATAATTTGAATTTTATCAGGATCTACTTTTATACTAGATGCAGAAATGTGATGTCCTAAAACTATCCCTTCAGTCATCATCATAAAACATTTTTCATTACTAAGGGAAAGATTTGAGTCAACACACCTTTTTAAAATTTTCTCTAGGTTTGCCAAGGAATCCTCAAATGTACTTCCATACACAGTAAAATCATCCATGTAAATTTTGACACACTCATGAATTAGGTCTGCAAAGATGGCCAAGACTACCCTCTGAAAGGTAGCTGGGGCATTACATAAGCCAAAAGGTAAAAACTTGTAGGCATAGGTGCCCTAGGGACATGTAAAGGTGGTTTTGTCCTGGTCTTCTGTTGCAATACTAATTTGATTATGCCCGCTGAAACCATCTAAAAATGAAAAGTATTCTTTGCTAGCTAGGGTATCCAAAACCTGATCA
>LPNX010506926.1:347460-393399 GCA_001517045.1 Pseudotsuga menziesii | reverse complement strand
GTAAGATGTGCACTTATATTCAAACTTTTACCTGGACTGATTTCAACTGTCTTACTTTGAGTATCTGTGATTGAATGAACATTGAGAATATCATGAAGTTCCAATTCTAGAGAATGTATTGTGCAATTTTCCTGAAAATTATAACCCAAAACTTGATTTACTGCAGCATATTGTATGTCTCTTAATTCTTCAGAAATATCAGGTTCAGCAATAAAATAGTCTAACAAATCTTCATTATCTGCTTCTTGAAAGTCATAGAACTGGTTGATACTCAGGATAGGCTGAATCACTTCTTCTTCTTGTTCCTTAGTCTCATTAATCCATGACAGCTGATCTAATGTAGAAGGTCTTTGGGCAGAAGGGTAGAGTGTAATTTGTTTTCTTTCTGTCCCATGTGAAATAAGCATGCTACCTGACTTACACCCTATGAAGGCATCTGCTGTTGCCAGCCATGGTCTGCCAAGAATCAAAGGGTGACCTCCTAGGTTAGATTTTGGCTAAAACACTATAAAATCAACAGGTAATTCCCAGGAGTCTAAAGAAACAATAATATCTTCTAAGACCCCTTCAGGTGTAATTTTAGACCTATCAGCTAATTCTAAGACTGTTGTGGTTGGTTTGAGATTCGTTAAGTGAAGGTATTCCATTGTCTCAAGTGTCATAACATTAATGGCAGCACCTAAATCGATCAATGTTTTTGGAATTGAAAAATTATTAATAGTAATTGTAACCATTGGAATCCCAGGATCCGTATACTTTTCAATGAAAACAGTGCTAGACATTAGTCCTGCTAAATTGCCTACCACATGAATTTTTGATGGATCCTTCATCCTCTTATTAAGACATAATTCCTTAACTGCTTTAGTGTAAATTGGAATATCCTTTATAGCCTGCAGTAAAGGAATTTTGACATATGCATTTTTTAACTCATTCAAAACATCAAAATCAGGTAAAGAAATTGAAGGTTTTTCTTTGATCAACCTTTCTGGAAAAGGAGACTCATATGTTACTAATGTTTTTCCTTTTTGATTATGATTTTCTGACTGAGATTTTTCTGTATTTAATTTTTTTGGAGTTTTCTCATTTTCTGTTTGTTCTTCTAAAATAACAGGAGATTCTTTTTGTAAGGTTTTCCCAGATCTTAAATTGATATTTTGCAGTGGAAGAACTGAATAGGGAAGTGCCATTCCATCATCAACATTATACATAGGTCTGTCTGTTTTATTGTTTGGATTTGGAATTGGCTGAGTTGGTAGTTGGGTAGGCCGAGGTGGAGGTTGATTGGATGGCAATTGAAGCTGTTGAGGTGGTGGACCTAATTGAGGAGCCATATTGGGTTGTTGGAAAGATGGGACTTGGTAAGATGGGGCTTGATAAGAAGGAGCTTGGACTTGATGATGCTGGTATTGGGGATAGGATGAAGGTTATGATAAGGCTGCAAATAAGCTTGTTGGTATGTCTGGTTACCATGGGCATAACCTCTCCAATTCGGAGTAGATTGGGCTAATGGAGGAGACCAAGTTTTCCAAGGCATGGGTGCACTCCATGAATTTTGAATAGGAGTTTGATAATTTGTATAAAACTGTTGCATAGGGTCTTGAGACATACCTGAATATCATGGCTTCCAAGGTCTTCATTGTCCCATAAAGTAGAGAGACTCCATGCTTTGATTCTCCTCCATTCGAGCTGCCTACAACTCTTTTAATCTAGGGCAGTCATCAGTTTTATGATTAAAAGTACATAAGTCACAAATTTCAACAACATTTAAAGGAAATTCTTTAAGTGGATGTTTCTTTCTACACTTAGTACAAAAGATAGACAAGGCTTGATCTTGCTGGTCCTGTTGTTCTTGTCTCTTCTTAGTTTTTTCTACTTCGACCTGTGTACCTAATGTGCTCAATAAATCAGTCTTAAAATCTTCTAGCAGATTTCCAAGCTCAGCCCTAGAAATACCACTGTTTGCAGACTTGTTTACTTTGGTAATGATGTCCCTTTTTCCAGTTCTAGCCTTCCCTCTCGAATATTTCTGACATAAATCCTGTATCTCGTCAAAATGAAGGTAATAAATGTCACCTTTTCCCATAACATTCAAAATATCTAAATGCTCTTCTTTTATTCCTTTCAGAAATATTGTTCTAATCATCTCTTGTGTTAAAGAATTGTATTTGGATTTCTGTAGGTTATATGAAAATCTTTCCAATACTCCTCCAAGCTCTCATCCTCCTGTTGAGTCATTCCAAAAATGTCATCCTTTGGATCCTTTGATCTGCAATATGCCTGATATTTTCGAAGAAAGATCTTCCTCATCTCATCCCAGCTAGTAATAGAATGCTCTCCTAAACCCATGAACCATTTTAACGCAACTACTTTAAGGGTAGCAGGGAAAAGAAAAAGCTTATGGGTGTCATCAGTGTATCCATAAGTTCGGCACAAGATATCAAACTCGAATAGGAAAGAGTCAGGGTCTTCAGAGGTCATGCCATAGAAGTTTGGTAAAACAAAGGGTGGAATGTTCTTCATTTTTACATCTTCCCCTAAGATAATACTAGTATCCAGGATGGGGAATTTGAAAGTGGCTTCCTGATCTCCTTCAGTTGTTTCATCCCTCTCTTGTCTCCTTTCTTCTTCCCTGTCATGTCTCCTCTCTTCTTCTCTTTCATGTCACGTTTCTTCTTCTCTTCTCTCCTGTCTGCGTTTGTTTTCTATTTCCAGCATCCTCTCATATTCCCTTCTCTATTCTGTAGTTGGTCCTTTTGCTGTCTCTTCCTCAGCCATTTTAGAAGTACCTACTATTGAGATGAATCCTTTTGGAAGAGAAGCTCCTGTTACTTCTGTTTTTGGGGGGTTTTTAAGAAATCTTCCTTTCTCGTCTCTTAGTCTTGACATAAAAGTAAAACCTATTCTGTGTTTTTGTTGAAATTTTTTTCTTTATCAGAAAACTAAAGTTCCTAAGCCTGCTTCTACAATGCCTCCCCGGAAACGGTGCCAAAATGTTGGGCTCTGATCTACCAATGTGAATCAGACCTTAAATTTATATCAATCTAGGTCAGTAAGCTTCGAGGCACATCCAAGTTTTAGGACCTAGAGCTAGACTCGTTTGGATAATTTAATTATTTGTGAATTGAATCTACTGTCAGATGAACAATACTGCCACTTAAAGATACAAAAATCATTTTACAGGGTTAACTTCATTTGTTTCTTTTCAAGTACACAGCATTCTAGTTATGAAAGCAGTCTATTGGTGAAAGAACTGAGATAAAAAAAACAATTAAACAATAACTTTAACTCTAACATACAGACTACAAGGTTCTGCCTAATCTTCCAGCGCTGAGTGAACAGTTAACCATTAAATTCTTTTACAAGAAATTGTTCATAATTTATAATTGTTCTTTATCGCTTCACCATTGAACAAACAACAATATATAGTATACAAAAGTCGTGGTCTGAACCATCAATGCCTTCAGTATTTAACTAGTAAAAGAACAGAGTTTATCAAATAATGCAAGTGATGCACAGCACGATGGAATAGCATCTTGAACCATTAAACAAGATAACAGAGATTTTTATGAAATTGATTAAAAACTAGCTGAATTCATTCTACAATAATGAACTAGATCCTACAGGGATTAACACATACCAATTTCACAATATAAATCGCCTGCATCAAATCAAATCGCTGCAAACATCTAAATAGCATTCACCGGTAAGTAAAAGAGTGTGTAAACTCAATGATGGGGGCCCTCAAAATCCTTGTTCACACACCAATTGAAGATTTATAGAACTGAAACTCTAAATGCATTCACCATAAATCAATTACATAGCAAAACCACGCAGTTCAGAAGCAAGATGCGTTCTTCTCAAAATCGTGATAGTTCTTCATTGTTTTATGAAGTACTTATACAAATTCGAAATAAAAACTGGAAATAGTATAATCCTGTAAACTAATTAATGAGCATAGCCATCGAGATCCTCATTAGAATCGTGAAACTCAACAAAATCAAAACTGCCCCTTCTTTTGTGTTGAACGGGAGCATAGGTGGCCGCCTTTGACTGAGGTTGACTTGACATCTGTAAAGGCCACATCACTGATCCGTTGAATGTTCATCCATGCTTGGACACTGAGGATCTTTCCTCTATCTTCCAGTTCCCGCCTAGCTGTCCTGCAAATGCTCAATCTTGGAGATAATACGGGAAGTTAGAACATCCCGTAATCTGAAATAAAAATCTTAGTTAAAATGCTTAAAAAGTCTCAAAACTCAATTTATTAGAAAGTAATGACATTATACCTCTTAACCAAGGTTCATGTGTGAACTTTAAAGCTTTTCTAATCAAAATGAAGGTTTTATGAAGGGAAATGAAAGATATCTAAGTGGAAAAAAGGGGTCAAAACGGTGCCCAACAATCATCATCATCATCATCATCAACAACAACAACAACAACATCACCAACATCATCATCACCATCATCCTCATCATCATCATCGACATCTTCATTGTCATCATCATTATCATCATCATCATCACCACCATCGTCATCATCATCATCATCATCGACATCATCATCATCATCATCATCATCATCGCCATCATCATTGTCATCATCATCATCATATCATCGTCATCATCATCATCATCATTGACCTATGATCATCATCATCATCACTATTATGATCATCAGTAGCATCATCATCATCATCATGGAAGAGAAAAAGAGATGAAAACAAGGAACGTAATGTAGAAATGTATATTTTATAAATGTAGAAGATGTATTACATAATAGGGGCCCCGGTAATTTATACCATGAATGGGGAAGAGAGGTGACTTTTCAAGTCACCTCTTAGTTTATTTACTTTAATTAACCTAGCTTAATAATTAAATTTGGCTTTTGTTACATTGCCTTCCGCTTAAGGAAGCTTTGTCCTCAAATCTTATTTGACAACATTGACTATGTGAACTATCACAATGTCTCTGATGTGGAATCTGTATGGGTTGTTATTGGAAGGTTTTGTCCATTGTTCTATTTCAATTATGTGTTTAGTTTTTCTGTTGTTGGGAGTGCCATAGGTAACTCTTGAAACACCTTGCGATGTTTTCGAATTAGCTCTTGTGTCTCTGGTTGTTTGTCCATATCTCCTTCACTTAGAATCTCCATTTCTTGACATTGAGGTATGTACGTTTGTGTATCTTTCCAACATAGATTTTCCATATGATGTGATGTAACCAGTTGTGTTGGAGGTGGTTGGTACCCATATAATTTGTGTGTTTTCCCGAATTCATGGAATTCAATAAAATTTTCTTGGTGATTTGTAGAGTATGTACCCAAGGTTTGTAACCATTGTATTCCTAATACTATGTCGATTCCTCCCAGTGGTATCGCAAGGAAATCTGACTCTAAGTTATATTCTTGCATTTGTAACTTAACCTTGTGACATTTCCCCAAATTGTCAATATTCTTTCCATCTGCTACCATAACCTTCATGTTAGGTACTGGATGAATAAATAGGTTAAATACTTTAGCAAGGTTGACATTAACGAAGTTATGGGTGCTTCCAGAGTCGATGAGAACTGTGTCGTTATTATTTTTTATATGTCCTTTAATCTTCAATGTTTGCGGTTGTGAGATTCCAGTAATAGCGGCTAATGAGATTTGTGGGGAGTCATCCTCAATTCCTGGGTGGTAGTTTTGTTGGCTATTCGCATCATTCTCAATTGGTTCATTGAATTCTAGCTCTGCTTCACAAGCATACAATTTCTTATGTAAGCATCTATGCTTAGGATCCCATTTGTCTCCACAGAACTTACATTTCCCTTCTTTTATTCTCCGGGCCTCTAAACTGGGCTTTGCTCCTTCCCTAAGTTGAGGCAGTGTATACCTTGGATTTCTTGTGTATCCTGATTGGAGGGGGTTCTTTTTGGAGTCGTCTTGGTCGACATTTGTATGAATGGATTTGCTTTCAATAATCCCGGCTTTACGTCGTGCTTCCTCCATGGTAGAGATGTTGTGTAACTCTAGTCCATCACGGATGTGTTGTTTTAAACCGAGTATGTAGGTCTGTAGTTGTTGGTCATTTTTTAACTCTGGGAGTCGAGTTGATAGCGCTTCCCATTCACAGGTGTACTCATTGACGCTGTCTTTTTGTTGTAACCTTGTGATTTTGGCAAAGAAGTATTTTTCTTCAACACCTTGGAATATTTTGATGAGGTTGTTCCTGAAGCTAACCCAGTTGTAAGAACATATTCTTGCAGTATTCTTCCACCATAAGTGCCAGTTGTAAGCACTTCCTTAGAGATGCATGGAGGCATATTTAATTTTCTTGCTGTCATAATGGATGTTGTGGATGTCTAGGTATTCCTCGGCTTTGTTAATCCATGCTATGCATTGTCGTTCATACCCATCGTATTTGGGTAAATCGACTTTCACCCGTATTTGGTGTCCTTGTGTAAATGCGTTAGAGGACGACATGTTGAATAGAGGATTTGGCTGCTCTGGAGTTCTGGGAGAGCTTGGTTGCAGGTCATTTGAGATTTGTAATCTGTCCAAGATGGCGGTTAAAACTACCTGACTTTTCTTTTGGTCTTCCTGTAGAGTGAGGAAACTATTCTCAATTCATGATGTAAATTGTGTCCAATTTGATGTCAAATTATCACTCGTCTATTTGATTTTTGCGTGGAGTTCCTTGTAGTTCTTGTTAATTTTCTCATTGGTTTGATTGAATCGAGCATCCATATCTAGTGATTGCTAGAATTTTCTCGGCGCTAAACATGGATTTATTTTTATTCAATGTACGATACCAACTTGCTGCGATTTTTATTTATTTATTTATTTTTAATTAATTATAATAATAATAATTATTATTATTATATAGTTTTTTGATTAATAATAATATTAATAAAAATATATTAATATAATAATTATTATTAATATTAAAAATTTTATTATTTGCACTAGTCATGTGATTGAAGTTTGTAAGGTTCATGTAAACTAATGCGGAATGAAGCGTTTGTGTTGTGGGGAATGAATCAGCAGCCGATGGGTGGAAACTACCTGAAGGGAATGGGAGCAACGTGAACATCAGGATCGAGAGCGGCCGAAGGGAAGGAGGTGTCCGGATGGAAGGAAGGTGGTGGATAGGGAAAGATGAGTGCGCAAGGAGAGGTAGATGGAGGTGCGAGGGCAAGTGGAGGATGGCGAAGTGAATGGAAGGAGGTGGCATGAGGTGGAAGAAGTGGAGATGGAGGACGGTGGAGAGAGGTGCAGGGGAATGGAGGATGGGGGTGACGGTAACAGCATGGAGCGACAGGGAGAGGGGATGGAGGAGGGGGGCGACGGTAGCAGCATGGAATGGTGAGAAGAGGGAATGGAGTGACAGAGAGTGGAGAAGGGTGGTGGGTTAGTGGAGCGACAAAGAATGGGGAGGCGTGGATGGAAGGGGGAGGAAAATAAAGGTGGAGGTGTGGATGGAAGGAGAAGGTGAAGGAGGGTGGTGGGAAGAGGATGGAGGTGGCAGAATGGTGTGCCAGCGGTGTGGAGTGGAGGGAGGGTAAGGAGGAGGTGGGACGGTGAGTGGCGGAGGAGGGAGCTGGAAGGAAGCCATGAACAGAGATGGGATTGTGTGTGGAAATTTTGGAAGGGTGGAGCATTGGAAAATGCGGAGCAGATGAGTGGGGGAAAGCGATGGAATACTGAAGGGAGAAGGAGGTGGGTGCAGCGGAGGTGGGAGATGCAAGGAGGTGGGCCAAGAGTCTCTGATACCAATGGAAGAGAAAAATATATGAAAATAAGGAATGTAAAGTAGAAATGTGTATTTTATAAATGTAGAAGATGTATTACATAATAGGGGCCCCGGTAATTTATACCGTGAGTGGGGAAGAGAGGTGACTTTTCAAGTCACCTCTTAGTTTATTTACATTAATTAACCTAGATTAATAATTAAATTTGGCTTTTGGTACACATCATCATTGTTATCATCATTATTAGCATGCTCATCATCATCATCACCATCATCATCTTCATCATCATCATCATCATTGACATCATCGTCATCATTATCCTCATCAGATTTCATCATTGACATCATCATCACCATCATCATCATCACCATTATCCTCATCATCATCATCATCCTCATCGTCACCATCATTAGCATCATCATCACCATCATCTTCATCATCATCATGTCGTCATCATCATCATCATCATCACCACCACCATTATCATCATCATCATCATCATCATCATCATCATCACCATCATCATCACCATCATCATCATCAACATCACCAACATCATCATAACCATCATCCTCATCATCATCATCGATAGCTTCATCCTCATCGTCATCATCATTAGCATCATCATCATCATCATCATCATCATTATCATCATCATCGACATCATCATCGTCATCATCATCATCATCTCCATCATCATCATCATCATCATCACTATTATCATCATCATCACTGTTATCATCATCATTAGCATCATCATCACCATTATCGCCATCATCATCATCATCATCATCATTGACATCATCATTATTATCATCCTCATCCTCCTCCTCCTCCTCCTCCTCATGTCTATCATCATCACCATCATCCTCATCATCATCATTGTCCTCACCATCATCATCATTAACATCATCATCATCATCATCATCATCACCATCATCGTCGTCGACATCATGATCGTCATCATCATCATCATCGACATAATCATCATCATCATCATATCATTGTCATCATCATCACCATTGACCTGTGATCATCATCACCATCATCCTCATCCTCATCATCATCCTCATCGTCATCATCATCAGCATCATCAGCGTCATCATCATCATCATCGTCATCATCATCATCGACATCATCATCACCATCATGACCATCATCATCATCATCATCATGCCCATCATCATCACCATAACCATCATCATCATCATCATCAACATCACCAACATCATCATCACCATCATCCTCATCCTCATCATTGACATCGACATCATCATCATCATCGTCATCATCATTAGCATCATCATCATCATCATCACCACCATCATCATCTTCATCATCGTCATCATCATCATCATCGCCATCATCATCATATCATTTTCATCATCATCATCATCGACCTATGATCATCATCATCATCACTGTTATCATCATCATTATCGCCATCATCATCATCATCATCATTGACATCATCATCATCATCGACATCATCATCATCATCATCATCACCATCATTATCATCGTCATCATCCTCATCCTCATCATGATCTCATCATCATCATCGTCATCATCATCATCATCATCATCATGTCCATTATCATCACCATCATCATCATCATCATCATCATTGTCGTCGTCGTCATCCTCATCATCATCATCGACCTGTGATCATCATCATCCTCATATCAATATAGTATTTTTCATTTGAATGTCATTTTATGGATGTCCTAATTGTCAACAAGGACTTAATGGAATCAATGGAACCTTTCATACAATATATAAGTCCTTTTATGTGTGCGCTTAGATAACCATTTTTATAGTGATTATTTTGGTGTGCAATAATTCCTGCATATATGTTTTCTTTCTTCTAAATGAGCATAATTGTTCTTCCATATGATGAAGTGCTCAATTTGACATTCCCCTTTTGTAGTAGCAACTAGATTTAGTGTTGGATTTCATCATTCTCCAAGATGGATATGAAAGGCATGGGTCCACTCAGTATTGGAACATTAAGGACTAGATCAAATGAATGGTCAACTTATAAGTGTAAAGGAACTCCACCGGGGTCCTTTAAAACATTATCTTTTTCTTACAAAACCATGTCAAGTTTAGCCTATGTTGTGCACACTATTCCACAAAAGAAACTATGCATATATGGGTCAAAATTTAACATGGTTACATGGTGGTAAACCTAGTTGTGCACCTTCTCTTCTTCCTCATTTTATCTCATTATTTCTATCTGTATTCTCTCACCTCTAACTCCATCCATTGTTTTGGTTCCTCTTCCATCTCCTACACCCTTCATGTCAACATCTCTTATCCCCTCTTCTCTCCCTTCGACCCAAATCCTCTTTTCCCCCTTTTATCTCCATTACTCCTGAGTCCCTTGGCCTAGTTAGTTCTTTCTTAATTTAGTCAACCCTATGCTTTATCTATCCAATCCTACCCAATCCCAACTTAATCTTTCATATCCCAAGGTTACATACTTTCCCTACTTTATTAAACCCCGTGTTCTGTTCTTCATATTCCATATTTTATTCACAATTCAATAAAAATATTAAAATTAAATATGTAAAAAATAAAAAATAAAATAAGTAAATATATATATATATATAAAATAAATAAATAAATAAATAAGTAAAAGAAATATAAAATAAATAAAATATAAAATAAAACAAAATAAAAACAAAAAAAATAAAATCAAACCCCGTGCGACAAGACACAAAAAAATCAAACCCCGCGACAAAATCAATACCCTGCGACAGGTGTTGTCACAACTGAATGACTGATCGGGAGGAGAGGGGCCGTAGAGAAGAGAGAGTAGGGGACAGGGTCGCAGAGGAGGATTTGGAGAGGTTGTGGAGAGGACAGAATTTCCCCCAAATCGGTGAGTACCCTAAGTGTTCTAGAATGTGTGACCATGCTCTAGTTTTATTGATATTATGTTACATTCCTTGGTTATTTTAGCTAATAACCAACACTAATGGGTGTTGATTATATTCTGCTCTGAATTCCTCTTCTTTCTCCTTGGTTGATTCGTTTTTAAATTGATAGATTTAGGGATCAATGGATGCCTCGTACATTTTAGATGCCCATGTTCTACTGTGGCTTGGGTGATATGCATAAGTATCAAGGCTGACAAGTAACATCCCACTCTTCCAATGATGTTGATTTTTCTTGAAACTAGTCACTTTGTGGTGCTAGGAAAGTATATGAATATAATCTCTTGCAAAAAAATGTAAATCCGTTGGTCAAATTCTAGAAATAAGGCACACCTTAGTTAAAAAGGATTCAACTCAATGGAACCCAAGATAATCACTTTCTGCAATGTGTAGAGTTCACAACTGAACAAACATTTCCTATGATAGAAAAATTGATGAATACCGAAGTTGGACATTTAGGTCTTCTGATGTAAGGTATAGCTTATTGTTGATTGTTAGAATACCAAAAAACATTTACATCATTGAAACACAACTCGAAGTTCCAATTTTATTTTGGGAAGATACCAAATGCTATTTAATGTGTTATGATCAATTCACATTTGTGTAACAATATACAAATTTTCATGATGTAGACCATATGCCAGAAGCTTCATTTTTGAGCTAAAATATGCAACCATTTTGCACTATGTTGATGCTATGAAGTAGTGATACATCATTCACTAAGCATTTATTTCCAGCTTAGATGACTTGGCCTTGGAACAATAATTGTTGATGAGATATGGGTTCTGTCCTAATATTGCCAAAATAATTCTCATTTTTTCTTTTCTCAAAATTTCATAATCCAAATAGGATTTTGAAGAAATTAAATCCATTTATATATTAAAAATACAAATAAAAAAATAAAAAATTTCCAATTTAACTAAAAATAATATAATAAAAAAATGATTTAAACTCCTTTCCATCCTAGATATGAAAATAGATTTTTTTTTTCATTCCAAAAGTATTTACATGCACACTAAAAGAGACCAATCTCCATTCCATGGGCGTATCGGCAAAGAGAAAACCCAATGTGACTTGTATTGGTGAGAAAGAGTGTGATAAATGACATACCCCTTCCCCTTGTTCATTGATATTGGGTGGCTAGTGAAATGAAACTGTGACAAAATAAAAATCATCCTAATTCCTTCCTTCATCCATCCACTTCATTGTTTGATCTAACAAAACTCACAAGGTATTCCCTATGTCTTTTCTTGTGGATTTACTTCCAATTTTTGGGCGAATATATTCCCAATAGGATGATCCCTTCACCATGAGTGGGGGCAATCAATGTCACAAGTGTATGAAAAGTATTTAAAACTCGGATCTGATTGCAACTAAATAAACAGTCCCATAGATGAATTAACAACATATAAATGGTCAGATTATCATGGAGAATCATTAACAAAAATACCTTTATTTCCAATGATGTTAATGAATTGTAGAGGCTTTAAACCCGATGGATAATATAGCGTATATGGATGGAACAACTGCAATAACACATCTGCCAAGTGTACATGCAATAGATATGAAAACCTTTAAATTGTGGAATTCAACCCAGTAGTGGTCAACTAATAGATCTAACCTCCAAATTTATGTATCACTGCTATAACTAATAGATCGTGTCACTATGAGATTGATGTCAACAATATCAGAGGTCGATGTGTTTCTTGAATGATGGAGACTATTCAAGCTGTAGTGTATGGGAAGAATATTGCATGTGATGACACCCAAATATAGAGAGGTCATACCTATCCTACTAGAAGTTGGAGGCTGATATAGATGAGTAATAGCTATTTTGGTGTGATTGAATGAGACTGTCGATGCCTTTTATACTTCCCACGTAGCCATAATAACCGATGATATGCTCTCCCAATTCTTGATTTGGTATATCTTCAAGGATAAGGATATTCACGTCCTTGATAAATGACCATACAACAATTGATAGAGATTTGTTGCTTTGAATGCTTAATGAATGTGCCCTAGATAGTGAAGGAGGATATTGCTCAATCTTGAATGGATGTGCACAGTTGTGAAGATGCTCCAACACTACCCTAAACACAATAGATTTAAGATGCAATGATGTACACACTTGTGAATATGGATGATTCACCCTAGAAATTGGTTAGGGTGGATAGATTTCACCACCGAATCCAATTAGGTCAAGGCAATCCACCTTAAACCCTAAGTAGCTCATCGAGCTCCCAAAACCTGTTTCCAAAAAGATGAATAATAATATTGATCCCTTTTTGGTTTGACTTATCTTCTTATATAGATTTTAGGGGTTGCATGTAACTTTTAGGGTTTGCATGACTTTATTTTGCATTCATGCAATTCTAATTGCTCATTGACTTATGCAAGATGAAATAATCCCTGCATGCTTGTTGATATCTGCTCCAATGGCCTTCTACAAACTACTAATGATCTCATAATGTTGTATTAATGTATTCTTTTCTTCATGTATCATAACTCCTTAGTCAATCCCCTATTATCAGTAATGGAACATTACAAACCCCTTTGGGATGCACTTTAGAGATACAACCATTTTTTACAAAAGAAAGATATACTTAGTTTAATAGATCATATCTTACCTACTACAAAATGAAAGGCTTTGTTGACTATATATAACGACTTAATTAAGTGGGCTAAAGTGGGATAGATTTTGAGAGAATTGTGTTTTCTCTTTATGATATATTTAGTTACCGATGTGATATGAACCTCCGAGGAGGCCATATAGGATCATACTCTTCCTATATAGATGGATACAAAAAATGAATGAACTTGTATATCACTTTATGTGTAAGCAAGCTAGTCTAGTTATATGATTTCATTAGAGAGTATATATATATATATTAATGGCGAAATTGGGAATTGGGGTCTGACTCACACTCGCATGAGATGAGGTACATCTAGTCCGCTAACACTATGCCCATAACATCATAATGGGTGCCTTAACAATTCACCCTATTACCAAATGGTATACACCTTCAGGGAAAGCTATGTGATGACATTTTTAAGGGTATGTGACACTATTTTAAATTGTATTTTTTGTTTTCAAAATTTTAATTTGATATATTTTTATTTATGTTAAGGTTAGAGAAGATGAGATGATAACAAGAAATCATCACAATTCAAGAAGCTTCAAACTATCCATTTCCATGTTCCAATTGTCAAGGTTCAAAAGAACATAATTATTTTGGTAACATAAAGTTTGAAATGCATCTAGGAGGCCTATCAACATACAATAACAATTTTGGTGGACTATGAGATTTTGGACACATAATTGATACCCGAGAATATATTTGTTCTTCATTGTAATATTTACATTCTCATATGTGAATAAATGCATTATCCTTGATCTTTTCAAATAATTATAAAAAGGTAAGCATAAAAGGAAAAATTTACAAAAGAAATTTTATATTTGATTGAAAATTTCAATAAGGAAATGAACGAAATTGCAAATGTCGAATCATAGAATGAATGAGGACATTTGAAAGAACAAGAGTCACCTAGAATACCAAAGGTTACCAAAAAACCAAGAGCCATTCTTATTTTGTATAAAATGGAACTTGACCTCAATGTGGGGATAAAGGATTATCCTTGAAACTTTTGTAAACTACTTTGTGAATTTATAATGAGAAGAAGCCATATCTACCCAAGTTGTTTGGAGATTAATTTCAAGTTTGAGACCTCAATGCACACAAAATTTTTCCGCTGGTTTGTTGTGTTTTAGAATTGTTGCGAAAATGTTTTTCTATATTGTAGATTGTTCTACTGTAGAAGTAGTTTATCTTTCTATGATCTGTGTCTAAAGTACTTTGTTTATAGATATGTGCATATTAATGTAATCAATTGTTCATTTTTTATACTTTTCTAGTGTGCATATGGTTATTTATGTTTTTGTTCTTGTTCATGCAATAACTATTTATTGAAGATAAAGACATTGATATATTTGGTGCTATTTTTCATTTTTTATTTTGTTAGTTATCCCATGCATCATTATGCATATTAGATTAGTTGCATTTCATCTATTGCATTTCAAAAACCCTAAACGATGGATCCAGATGCAACTAATAAAACCTCAAAACCCTAATGGTTATCGAGACAAGATTAATATGGGTTCCCTATTCCAAAACGTGTCATGTCTAATTAATACTTTTCACCAAGGGTAACACCTATTGTTTGCACAAGGAAATTCCACCCTGCCAACACCAACTAGTACCAAGCATGAGAATTTATCGGTATTAGTACCACCTAAATAATGTTTGTATGCAATAAATAATATTCAATTTTAATGATTGTAGGTAGCACCAAATAGGTACTTGTCAGATCTATCTTCCTAAAGTGAGGAAGATAGACTAGAAGAGGTTGAAAGCGAGACGTTTAATACAAGATCTAATAGGTGAAGATCAAATAGAGGTGAAAAGGTAAGGATAGATTTTTGTAGACGCATGGACCTTTTTTTCTGAAGGAGGATCATGTGGTTATTATAATGAGTGCATATGTGACATTGAGTTTCCCCTGATGTATAGACATATTTTCAAACGATGGCTACCCAAGGAACTACCCCAAGTGGACACGGATTTATTCCTCAATGGGAGGACTTATCACATTGCTCCATCCTCTTTACATGAACTGGGGCTATTTTCCATGGATGGCATAAAGGTGTCATATGGAACTGAAACTAAATTGATGGAGTACGTCGGTCCATGCGATAAATACAATGACTGGTTGTTGTTGGTCTGATATACGCAAAGTATGCGGACATATGGAGTGGCAACAAATTATTGTCAACTACTGGACAATAGTATGAACAAAGGAGAAACTGTGTATATTGATGGAAGGACAAAATCTTCAGGAAATATCGCATGGATTATAAATAGCACACGACCATAAGCTACCCAATTGCCTATTTGAGGGGCATGAAGGAAATCGTGTATTCGTATGTGCAACAAAATCAATAGCTGTATGTGAAGAGTTGTTGATCGATTACGGTTTGAATTGAACATATGCGGGGGTTTCTATTATGGGGGTAAGTTTCTTATACAACATTTAACTCAACCTTTGATCGATGACTTGTTATTTTTCTCTTGCATCAAGTTTATTTATGTCATGCTTTTTATAATATACACATGGCTAATTATATGTCATGCTTTTCATTAATCATGTTTAAGAGACATTGTTATATATGTAATTTTCATTTTTAATATGTCTTAATTCTTATATTGTGGTAGGGTGATCATGGCCATATGCCCCAAGCTGGCCGTGGAAAGTCACCAATGGTGAGGGATGAGGTAAATGTTAGTTTAATAGTACCTAATAGCATCAATGCAATAATAACCACAATTCATGATTATATTACATATGTTAAAATTTGACATTCATTAGAGTAAATTTCAACTCAAAATGGGCCTCCTAAGGAAAATTAATAAAATAATAGTTAAAATAATAAAATAATATTTATTAATTTTGGAGGAAAAAAAGAAAAAAACTACTTTTTTGTTCGTATTTTCGACATATCTCCTAGTGTTTTTACTCAAATTTCGATCGAGAGAGCTCATTGGATGTGGAATTAAATTCCGCATCCAACGAGTACCCACTAGGCATACTTTTGATGGGCCTCTCTACCCCAAAAACAAGAATACCTAAAAAAGCATGATGAGCTCTCCCGATTGAAATTTGAGTAAAAACACAGAGAGATATGTCGAAAATACGAACAAAAAAAGTAGCTTTTTTTATGATACCTATCCCCAAATTTATATTAAAATATTGTTTAAGAGGTGTTCCCTGTTTGAATTTTAATTAATTTTGATTGGCTAATACATGATGACATGGAATTTGTATTATTTTTGGAAGGCCCATTTTAAATTGAAATTTCCTCTAATGCTTTTGCTATTGAGCTCAATATTTCAATATGATATCATTATTAATGTATTGTGGTAGGGGGTCGGAACAATGAGCACACCTAGAGCTTCTGGACAAGTAAATTTGACTCTCATAGTAACAATAATTTGTTTTTATATTAATCAAGTTTATTATACATGGTTCAATTTTTAGTTATTGATATGAATATGCTTTGCTTATCGATATGAATATGTCTTGCTTATGAATAGTACTTTTTTGTTATTATATGCATTATATATATTTTTACGTGATTTTTTGATTGACGTTCGTAGAGAACACTACATCAAGGTGATGATGTGGTCAATGAAGTAGAGATGCGTTATTCAACCGACCCAATGGTTACTATGAAAATGGATTTGAATAAGTGAAATGAAGACCTTCTTGATCTGATTTTAATCGATCCAATGACTGAAGAAATACAAGCACAAATTGATGAATTTAGGAGAAAGATAAAAAAAATTATGGGGCAAGGGCCATATTTGAAAGTTTTTACGAACTACATATATTCATTTATGTTATTTTAGTTCTCTTTTTTTGATATGTTCTAATCAATTGAAGTTTTATTCTTTAGAGTTTTTTGGAGGCAAACCTCATGTATCAAGAACAAGCTACAGAGGGCGGTATAGTAGCGATGCTTAGACACTTCATAAATCTACCATACCAACAAGGCCATTTTCCTCTCCTACACAACAATGCACTTTAGATGCCACATCCTCAACAGATTTTGGAGGTGAATGTGGCCCTTCAAACACCGCTACTCCACATGATGATAGAGAGGACAGTGTCATCGATTGTGATAGTTGCTATCCTGGCTGAATGTGTGTGGTTAGCAAGGGATCATTTCCCATTAGCTTCTTGGTGGACACAGAGTGTATTCCAATCAAGATACCGAATATTGCAGGCATTATTTAATTTATTATGTGTTTTTTAGTCATGTAATTCAAAGCCACATTACTCAAACTAGTTTTAATTAATGATCATATTTTTTTTGCAGGAAATAATGTATTTTATAAGAACCTGCATGAAAACGCGTTGGATATTTTTAGGCCCACCATTCATACACGGTGGAATGCCCAAAATGACAAATTGAAGGATGATTTGATGAACCACATGGTCAGCTTGTTTGGTGAAACCTTCAACAAAAAAGTTGTTACCACAACAACTGGGTTAAATTTGAAATATGTTAGGGTAGATTATAGGGACAATATACAAATTAACCACAAGTATGATCATCCTCTAATGGTTCTAGAGAAGGAGTGGAAGGCTCTCATCGAGGATGCAAAGGAGAAGGAATTGAGAAAACAAGGAAAGACTAAGCCAATCGGTTCAAGAAGTTATGGCACATATCATATTTTTTTAAAACTTTTAAATATATTTAAGTTGCAATATCTGATGTATTTTCAACCTTTCATAGGATTTTTGACACATCTAAAGAAACAAAGGAAATATTGGAAAAACATGGGCAGCACAAACTAGGCAGGGTGGATATCAGAAGCTAAGAGAACGAATTGTAAGAATCACTTGATCATTATTTGTAGCCAACAATTAATTGATTTTTCTAACTATAGCGAACAATTAATTGATTTATCACAAACAATTTAGATGGTGTTATGCATTGTAGGGAAATGCTTTTCAAGAGGAAGCCACTGATGAAGACTTGAAGCTCAACTCAAGTACGGTTTTCAGCATGTGCTGGAACACTGAAAAATCTTGGGGAAAACCCCAGTTTTCCCATTGATTCACATAGAGGTAAATAAAATCAATAAGGACATCATTATGATGGACTTGCATAACCTATCCATGAATGATTACATCGAAAAATGAATTTCTTTTTTTGCTTTCAGGGTGAGACCTACAAAAGAAACAAGGGTAGTGGTACCAAACCAGTACCATGCGATGGTGGTGAGATGTCTAGCCATTTAGGTATGTATGTTATAAAAATATGTATTCAATATGATTTTAAATACATAATTGATGAAATTTACTAATTAATATTTTTCTATGAATGGTAGAGCATGTACCTTCTCATGCTCAGTCGGGAGAGGAACAAATCGTCGAGCCAATGAACACTCTAGTTGAATCGACTAGTCGGCCAACAAGTAAATACCATTGTAATGAAATTGAAAATAATGAAAAACATATATCAATAATAACTTCACACTTATATCTATATAGCTGTATTGGTTTTTGCAAATGATGCCCCTGTCCATCCACCTCCACCCCCTTCTAATTGATGTACTAGAAGTATGGTGTTGGGGTGCATATCCACACAATCAATAGAAAAAGAGGGCACAACAACTACAATGGAAAAATACGTTGAAGATGAAGTCCCCCTATTACAATTTATGATAAAAAGAAAAAAACATAAAAAATGTAATTGTAAACATTTAAGATATGTATTTGACTGAGTGAAGGCATGAACTATTTTCATTTTTGTAACAAGTTTATTGATCTAGTCGTTTTATGGTGATATTTTAGAATTGAGGTTTCACATCTATATGTTATTGCTTAGATAATATGTCTGAATATGTGTGACCTCTTTATATGACTATGGTTATCCTTAAGGGACTGTCCACCCCTTCCTGAGTTAACTTGAGGAATATGAGATGACCATATCGTTTATAATTGGTTTAATACTTTTGTTTTCGATACTTTAATGATTTATGTAGCTCTATGCTTGATAGTACTATGTTGATTAGAACAATTAATATAACTATGTTTGTGATTTTTGAAATTTATATGCAAAATGTTTTTTCACTTTGTTGCATAGATTATTATTGAATATGTGTGACATATTCCGAGGAATATGGTTATCGTCAAGGGGATGGCCACCCCTTGCTGAGTTAACCTGAGGAAGATGAGATGACCACATGAACTTCCTTATCTTGGGATGATGATTATGAGCTTGCTCTTATTGAATAAGATACATGAGACATATGACCACATAAATTGAGAAGGCCGGGTAACCTACCTTTGATAATGACTTGATGTGCATGAGCCTAGTATGACATCGTGTTTCCTTATTATGATACGCTAACTTGCATGTTTACTTGTATGTGATGTTTAACCTTGCATGTTTAGCCTTGCATGTTTACTTTTATGTGATGTTTAGCCTCGCATGTTTACTTAGCTTTTCATGTTTAGCCTTACATGTTTACTTGACTTGCATGTTTACTTGTATGTGATGTTTAGCCTTGCATGGTTCATGACGCTTGGTTCATGATGGTTACTTGAATTGCATGTTTACGTTGACTTGCATGTTTACTTGTATGGGATGATCTTTTCTAGGGTCTTTTCTAGTTTGTTGTTCTCTCCTTTAGCCTGTATGTTGGTCTAGATGAGTCTCATGCAACTAAAATAACACTAAGAGGTTGAAGTCTAAGGATAAGGTAGGTCTACCCCAACATTTGAATAAATTTTCTTTCTCCTTAGTCATTTTAGCATTGCAAATGATAATGTGACATGTCCACAATAATGAATTTTTTTGTCTTCTCGGTGTCAATGGGCATGTTGTAGTTTCCATATTTAAATGCGACTCAAAATAGCAGTGCAATTATTGAACTTCTATAATTACTTATATTTCTAATATGTTTATTTGTATATGTTTAATTGACATCTTTGTACATTGCAAGTTATGCATGACTTTAATGGATGTGCATTTGTATAGGTTGGATACATGGTGACTTCATGCTTATTAAATCAAAATCATGACTTCTTACGATTGGTTATCAATATTGTCCACAATGATATTATTGGGTGGAATGGGCGTTTCAATGTTTGGCACTTACTATGGTAAGATCTTTTCTTGGAACCTCTATTCTGAAATAAATTATGTTGCTTTCAAATTGTAGTAATTTTCCTCTTTAACCTATGGTGTGTATCCATACCACTACATGATTGAGAGCTAAACGGGTTGTTACTTAAATTAAATGTATATTTCCATGTGTAATTGCAAAGATGTCAAGTGTCATTTTTCTAACAAGTGTTTGCAATATTGGGCTTTGGATTTACATAGAGATATAATCTATATTCTATAACGTTATCTATAAGAAATTTAGCAAAAAAAAATAATTTAAGCATTGTTCCTTTGATCAAAGCCAATTCTAAATAACAAATTTAAGCATTGTCCCTATAATGGTTGCTTGTGATGACCTTCGCATCTCTCTAATTAACAAACCAAATATCTTGCTTGATATGGAAAGCATTTACCAAATATATCTCCAATAATTAGCAGCTGAATAGTAACCTCCAAAGCTAAGAACATATTTTCATTGCTTTCAACACAAGATTCTCATCTTCTTAAGTGCTCTCTTGATGTTCACCAATGGAACGACCCAATCTAGAAAGCTCAAGGTGGATGCTAACTCATGAAGTAACTTCCAAGTAACAAGGGATGTCCGCTTAGAAACCCAAAAGGATACTCCAAGGTCTGTGCCCCAACTAAAATGTGCAATTAATCTCCCAAAAAGATGGATACTCAACCAACATGTTCCCACAATGCAACCAAACTTAGCTTCAAAGGGAAATGTCCTTCTCAAATGATGCAAAGACTAGAAAAGGAGGGCTTGATTATCCCCCAAACTTCCTCTTAAATCCAACAATCCACCTCAAGAGTGATGAAAGAACTTTCGTTAGGGAAATGTTACAATGTGAGAGTGTCCACATGGAAATCAAACAACTCAAAATGCAAATAACTTCTACAAGACATATCCACAAAACACTCCATTTGACTTGCAAGAGGGAATGCAACCATAAAGCGACCTCCAAGCATGTAATACCTCTCATCAGTGGAATATAAAAGAGTGTTATCATTTCATAATAAAGTTGGATGTCCCAATGCTAGATAGGGCATGGAAATACTACTCCAAAGTCCAACGATTTGTTCTAGACATGAGGTGAGGACTGCAAGAAGGGTGTGGTCCGCTAGTGCTTCCTTTATGGTTGAACATTGATGCAAAACTGCTGGTTTATTTCTTATTCTAGTCAAATCCATTCCTAGAAACTCCTTAAGACTATTGTACATGCTTCAAAAGCCATGTAAAACTTGTCAAATCTTGGTTTTGCTACTGTATGTCACTGTTTTAGGGCTGTTTTGACCCTTATACATGCCCAGATTCAACCTTAATGCTTTTTAAGATGATACATCATGCCCAAAATTGCCAATAAATGCTCGAAAGTGCTAGAAAATGTGTTTTTACCATGCCTATGACTCTTCTACAAAATGTGATAATAGAATAAGATATGAATCATCCGTTCATTTGCCAAATTTATTTCAGATACACTAATACTTGGTTACAATACCTACCTATATCATTAGGAATTTTACAAAGATATTCGTCATTGTTTCCCAAGATGGATGTTGTCCTATACCTAAAATATTCATGTGTTGCCTCAGGATCTTGTTCATTCTCAAGTAGGATGTTAAGGGTAATTGCTACTTGTATAGGCTTCTATAGCTCTTGTTATTGTCCCCATCGACTACTATTGCAAGAAGTCTATAAATAAGATTCTGGAATTGTTCCAATAGTTGCACTTAGAACTTGTTTTGTATATATGGGGAGACAAATATGCTTGGGATATGCCATGGTTAGACACTATTGGAATCCTATTGTCTTGATCTAATGTATTGGTTTCTTTTCTAGATTAAAAATTGTTCTGCAATTTGTCCAAATTCATCCAACATAAATATAGCAAAGAAAAATGTTATGTAGAGTTATTTGAAGGGTAGAGAGGGTAGAGAATGTGGCGTTTCCTTTTGGAATGATTGCATTGGGCATGGAATATGCATGGTTTTGAAATTCTGACATTTCCAAGTTCTTTTACAAGGATTTTGTTCCTTGTGTGCTTGGGATACACCATGGTTATACACTATTGAAATCTATTGGCTTGATCTAGTGTAATGGTTCCTTTTCTATATGAAAAATGGTTTTGCAATTAGTCCAAATTCATCCACCCTACATTTAGCAATGTAAAGTATTATACAGAGGTATTTGAAAGGTAGAGAGGGCAGAGCATGTGGCAATGTTTTCTTTTGGAATGGTTGCATTGGGCATGGTATATGCAATATTTTGAAATCCTGATGTTTCCAAGCTTTTTTACAAGTGTTGGAATATCGAATTCCAAATATTAATGTTCATGTCACATGAACTAAACTGTATGACAGTTATTTGAAACAAATTGTTTCATAACTTTGTCCATATGCTATTGTGTTTTGGTAGAAATATTTTGAGTGCATTTTGGGTGTTACACAACAATTACGCATAGATAAGACAATTCCTAATAAGTTTGACACGATGGCGTGATTTTCAGAATATTAATTGAAAAAATTATGAAGAGGCACTACCTTAAGGTGGAATGGTCCGATTATTTGTGCTGGTTATCCAACTCCCAAAATCTCTAAATTTCTTGACCTTTGTATAAGAGAGAAGCAAAGAATTACAAGGGAACAACCTTTTTATGCACACATCCCTACTGCATTGGGATACATTCAATTCCTAATGTTTTTCCTAATTATCTAGATCACATACATTAGTTCGATTATATTAGGCACTGAGCTATATTGAGGTGTGCATCCTATCAATTATGTCATTATAATTCATGTCAAGACATTTAGATCTTAATAGAGCATATTGCCTTACAAAAAAGAAAAATAGAGAGAAATGTGATGTTATAGATGATAAATTCTTTGCTATTTTTTTATTTTTATTTCAGCATAAAATATGACATCCCATAATGTTGTAAATGTAAGAAATTACTGAACGTTTGGATTTCTATGCTCAACAGTGGATATTTATAGTATCAAATTGCATAATACAAGATGTCTACAAATATTGGTTATTATATAAATGATAATTCACATTGGGAGCACTATGAATGGTATGTTTGCCAAGAATGTCTACCTAAAAAAACAAGGCATTTTGAAGGGTAACATAGCCCAATACCCTCCTTTAGGATACAAAATTATCCTCCTAATTAGGTCATTCTCCAATCAAGTCACTATCTCCATTTGGTCATCATGTAAAATGTCATTAAAGATGTAAAGAGATCTCTAATGTCCTAGGGAAGACTATCATGTAAGAACTCAACTAGGATTAAGAAACCGATGGGTAAGTCATCTCCAATGTGAAAATCCATCACAAAACCATGTATCATATGAAAATCCATAATGGACCATCTAGGGTTTGAAGTTTTAACATACACCATGTTTCCAAAATCTCATGAAACACTGCCAAACATGGTGAAAACACTTTTGAAGTAAACCGAAAAATTAATATGGTTTCACTTGAACAAATAGGGGTTGTAGGACAACATAGTTAGGACAACTGTATTTTGAGGATCTTGAATGAATAATTGCACACCCTTGGATCCTCCTCTATACTGTGGCATACAATTGTAACCTCTAGTGCCATCCAATATCATGTATGTGCTACTACCTCTAATAGTATGTTGATGTAAGAAAAACCCGTATCCCAGTCTATCTCCATCACTGTCATATACCGGTATACCCAATTTTTGGATTCATAAATTTTCTTACTTGATCATCCATCAAGAATGTCCTCTCCTACCTCCTATGTGGTTAAACCTCTCTCCTCAACCACTTGTAAATATAAATTCTCCTCGTGCAAAAGAATCACCAGGTGCTCATCCCTCAAATAATGTGTTCCAATCATGTGCTCATGTGTCACTATCATCAAAGTGGGTGAAGTATTAGTTGTTATCATTGATGTAGATCATCCCATACTCAGCTGGTGACTAAGCTCCTCAACCTTCCTTTCCTTATCCTCGATGAACTTAAAATAAAGGTCCCTATACATGAACAATTGCAAATAGTCAGACTTAACCTATTCCAAAGCTTATTTGATGATGCAAAGTTGGGTACTACTGACCCCTCCTACAAATTCCTCGTGCCTCTATTCTAATTGGTACTTCCGCATAATATCTTCAATAAACTTGTGAGCACAAATTGAGATCATCAAAAATTGCACAATATGATCCTCTATGACCAATAGTTGGCTCTCCAAATCATGCAATTTCATCTCATCATCATATAAGAGACGATATGAATCAAGTGGATTGTTTCCCTGATACAAGATGTCTTCAAGAACTTCAGTGCTTGCATTGTATTCATCCTAAGAAATGAAATCATCCTTAAAAGGTAACTCATCCAATGCTATGTTCTCATCATGCTCAAGTGCATCCACTCCCAATTTGTCATCTTTGAGCCCAACCATGCATGTGTCATCATACTTGTCATAAATAGTATGAGGTGTGGAATCCATGTCATCATCAACATCATAAATAGGGAAGGAGGATGGCTCCTTCATTTCTACTCTCCATATTTCCTTCTAACTAAGCTAAAAATTTCTTCAACTACCTTAAACTAGGTTATGTACTTTCATCAAGCACTTCTCATAGCATTGTTGTAGCTCACTACTAAAAAAAACTGGTTTGGACACTTTGCCAAACACTTGGAAAGAATTTGATGAGTGACATTGACATCCATGGCTGTTTTGGATTAATATTTTCAATCTGAGCTTGTTACAAGCTAATGGATTGGTTTTATATATTTAACACAATAGTCACATGTGTAAAATACAACTAAGAAAAGGTTACACAAACATATTAAGAGTGGAAAAATTATGAAGTTCACTACTTATTAAATACCAAACTAGAGTTCCTTCGACTGGAGAATAAACATAATAAATTTCAACACAATAGGTACCTTTCCACCCAACGCAGAGATGATATAAGTTTTCCTATGCATGACTGATTTTTACAGTACATAAGAGTGCAGATGCATCAACAATATATCCAATGGAAATACAATGAAGACACTTTACCAAGGTATGGAATTTTTCTCTTATTTATTTATTTTACACAAATAACTAACAATGCTCTTCTATTCACCCAATACCTCTTGCCAATGTTAATTGTGCCCATGCTAGCTTATGTAGGCGTATTATATTCATGTAGTTAGTCATCTTTGCTAAATATTGTACTCCTGATATGAAATTTGATTCCAACAATATGTCTAATGCCCAAATCATGGTAAATGTTCCTAGGATGAATGTTAATTCAAATTGGAGTCCCGTAACGATCCCATATATGAGCTCAACCCTGTTAGCAAAAAAGCATTGACAATAAACTTGGTCTCTTAATTATAGTACAACCGCCCCTCTAGGAAGTTATCAATGATGAGAGAATGAAATAGTCCCTATATGGAGAATGCACCCTTCAAAAATGGTCCCTCGTGATATACCACAAGCCCACATGCCCAACAGTGAATATGCACTCTCCTAGAATCCAATCAACCCCCTCTTAAGAAACTCGGTTTTGTCGCTAATAAATTTCCCAATACATTAAATATAGCATCCATAGCAATGGATAGTATATTCTCTCTTAAAAAATTTAGTTTCCAGTATTAATTTGCGACCCACTCGAAAACTATTCTTAGCTTCTAAGGATTTGTCCTAGTAAAATGGTGTATTCAACCACTCATGAGAAATTTTCCCAAAATAATCCATAAGTTTTAATATGAAACATAAATATGCTCAATTGAAACCTTGCTTGGATTCCCCTATATGATTTTCCCTTAGCCTGGAAGGAAAACTAGCTCTGATACCACTGTAATGTTTCCAATACAAACACTTTGCAAACAATTCATAGCTTCATTCTAACAAAACAATTTCATCAAATATTTTGCAGACTTACCATAAATGGAGGGACACGATCATTTTATTATTACCAATGGACTGATATTACAATATCAATGGGTGCTATGGAAGTTGAAAATACACATTAACTAGCCAACCAAACACTGAGAATATTCCAAGGCTCTTCTACTACTAACTATATCCTCAAAATGATGCCATCCCTAAATATGAATCTAAAACTTGGATGGATCCTCCCCCGTGTCTAGATAGAGTGGATATCTCACCACCAAAACTAAACCCTAATGGGTGGATGGACTTTTCCAACCCCAAACTGAAACTCTAGACAGTCTCAATAGATAATGTCCAAAATCAACAAGATTGACCGATATGGATTATTTCTTCCCCTTTTATTTTCTTGTTTGGAAAATACCATAGGTCACCCAAAACCACAATATCATTTTTCCCACTACAATACCATGGGTCATCTACATTAGAATTGCTATGTGATTTAGATCTTCAAGCAATTAGTTCTGAATTATGATTGCAGTAAAAGGAGAATGAAGATACAAACTGAACAAAACAAACCACACAGGAAACAGATGAGTGTAGCTCAGGTAATTACAGTATCATTTTCATTAATTAAATCTGGTGTTACAATAATTTACATAGGAAGAATTTGAATGCATTAGGGAACAATTCAAATCTACGAACTGGATCTAACTATACCTAACTGACTAGCTAACTCATGGTGTCTCAATCAATATCAGATTCCAACAGATCAACTCCCAGATGTCCAACCAACTCATACAATCAGTAATAACTAGTTAACTCAATGAAACTGAGTGTGGTAGGTGGGAAAAGACGCCTACTCCACATGTAGCCATGCATAACTAGTGCTATCTAACTGATTGCGATCTAACTAAAAGTAACTGGAAGCTAACTAGCGCTAGTGCTAGTTCCAACTCCAACTAACTAATGGAGGTTGGTGTTGGGATTCGTAGTGGCTCCTAAAATATAGGGATTGGTCTGGGAGGCTCCAAATTTGATGCATGCACATGCAGTAAGTGGAAATTAACCTCTAGCAGTTTTCCCCACACTCTAGTAACTGGTACATGTGGCCCCATTAGGCCAAGTGGACCCGATGGTACTAGTGGACCCAATTAATTAATTAAGGTTCCTAAGTTAGGCTAAATAATCTAATAGACAGTATGGACAAGGGAGGATTAATAATCCTAACACCCCCCCTGAATCCTAACTTGTACAATTATGGGCCCTGGTAACAAGACCATAGGTCACCCAAATACAATCTAAAATATAGTAAAAAAATGCTGCTTAATACAACCGAGGAAACATGGGAAAACCTCATGGGAACCCCCTCTCGCCCCCCCCTCAAACTAAGCAGGAATACAAATTTTGAATAAAAACTTGTCAAACTTTTTGATGCCATTTGGAGCACTATGCAACAACAAATGTAGTATCTTGGTTATTCTGTGTGGGTGAATCTATGAATCCAAACAAAAAGGCTTATGTCTAGAGGAATCTTCCTCTTTGGAAGAAGAATAATGTACTCAACTGAATTATAAATATAAACAGTTGCATGGTGAAAACTTGACCCATGTTGAGAAGCTGAAATCAACTGAAGAGAGAGAAAAATTTCTTTAGAATTTGAACCATGTGAGGAACACCCAAGAATCTAATATATGTCAGCCTTGAACAACAAACCATGAGTGGTAAAATCAGCCCCAAGTGTTAGGAGCAAGTGTCTAGGCAGATGCAGAATGTCTTCCTCTTTACTAGTTCTGTGAGGGGATAAGCATGTGACCAAAGGTAGAGAAAACCTGGGATTTTGGAGAGTGAATTATTGAGCTCCATAATATGATATTTCTTCAGAAATAACCAATAATTAAAAAAAATCTGATATCATCAAACTCATAAGAGAGAACTAACATCGAATCCTCAACAACAAAATTTAGGGAGACTTACGGTGCTTGATTTGTCACACCAAAATTGATGAAAGCAGTTACAAGAAATACTAAAAGCTCTTGAATATTAAAAACTAAACCGGATATTATCATATCAGAATCATATCCAAAAGGTTCATATCAGGTCCAAAATTGTGCTCCACCGAGATGGTAGATGCACAGTTTTCTCCTTCTTCAAAATTCTGATTTTTGGTGCATGCAATCCTATAGGAATTTACTGGAAGCTCTATATTAATGAGATTGAATGGATCACTCCTATAATATGATATTATTTCCATAACATCCATGGTATTACTTATCTTCACACCAGAAACATTATTAGATATAGAGAAATCAAATTCCTCTACACAAAATTTAAAGAATCATTGGAGAATTTTTGCAAAGAACAAAAGGAGGGTGTTTCTTCAAAAATAGAGATTTGAATGTCTTCTTCTAGATCATCCATGTGAGGAGATGAGATATCATAGATCTCATACATTTTTGTAGTAGAAAGAGAAGGAGTCACTCCAAGGAGACTTTCTTCAATTCGAATTGACTATAGGGAAAATTCTACTTCTTCATCTTCAACAATTTGCTTTTCTGTAGGAGAGGGCATGAACTCATAATGATGGATTTCATCTGAACCTATCTCAACATCTAGGATTTTAGAGTCATATCCCATATGAATACCAGGTCCTCCTGATAGAGGGAAAGTGAAGAAGGATTTCCTGGAGGAAACCATGTGGTTGGATGCTCCAGACTCTATCAAATAAGCCTTTGACGGAGAGAGGATTGCATGCAAGAATATCTCATCTTCTTCAGTATGCTCTTCATCATCAGGCATATCTACACCTTGTGGAAGGGAAATATTTTTTTTTACACATAGATCTTTCATCTGGTTGAGGGTCTTCTTCATGCATGAGTCTTCTGGATGAAAACCCCTCATACAATAGGGACACTTTTTCTTTTCAAACTTCTTCTTTTTCTTAGAGCCGGAGGATCCTTAGGAAGTCTGATGAATTTGATTAGGCTTCAAATCATCTAATTTGGGCTCCTTCTTCTTTGTTTTCTCCTTTTCTTGCACTTTGGAAGAGTCAGTAACATGGAGAGCTTGATCTTTGGAGGTCTTGATGACTCCCATTCGAATCAATTTCTCTTGCTCCTTGATTAAGGACTCGAAAAACGAATATAATGAAGGAATTTTACAATAGAGGAGGCCCTCTCACTTGGAATGAAATATAGAAACAAATACAAAATACTTAGAACCGAGTTTTTTAAGTATGGAAAGGACACTCTGTTCATCCTTCTTTTCTATTCTGTACTGTTTGCATTGAATTGCAAGAGACTTGAATTTAGTAAAGGATTACGCAATAGTCTCAAAAATGATAGGATGTAAGGCTACTGACTTATTCTCCAATATGTGTCCTCGAAGCTCATCTTGTTTTCCAAATAATTCTTCAAGTTTCTCCCAGGATTCTCTGGGTGTCCTCAAACCTTCTAGGTGGAAGTGTTTTGATGTATTTGTAGCTCCGGAATGTATTCACTTGTATATTATATATATTGTATTTCTTTGTAACCCAATGTTCCTACAGGGAGAATGATTAATGTAATCAAGTCATGTAAAGTCACAGAGGTTAACCGTCTATTGTAAGTTGGGGCAACAATCCCCACAGTCTCAGGGTACTAGGGTTATTAGACTCTCCTAGAGAAGTCGGCCCTGGTAAGTAATTGTCAAGTCGAAAACTAGTATAAATAGAGATTGAGCCTCTCTATTTGAGACACACACTCACTCAACTATAGTGCATGAGTGAGAGAGAAGGATCTCGCACAAGTGAGATAGAGATTAGCTGTCGAAGATCATCTTTGTCTTTTTGGGTATTACTTTTGCCATTGGTGCTCATTCTATCTCTAAGGAAGTTGCGAGGTTTTCTCCTTTATGGTTTCCCTAAGGAAAATATTTGTGTCTCTTGTCTCTTGTGATTATTGATGTGCATGCTACTCTCTCAGATAAGATCCTATATCATATTGATTAAATGATAAAAATCTAACATGGTATCAGAGATAACCTGAGAAGAAGACACTGTGCAGCTACAGAAGCTAGGGATTCTTACCTTTTGGGTCTCTCTCCACAGATCATCAAAAAAAGGAGGTTAGGTTAACTATCCATTGAAGGCCACATATTTCTATAGAAGCAGAATCTGAATCTAAGCATTTTCAGTTTTCTGACTTACCACTGCAGCGGGAAATTATGGATTTTCACAAAAGTGTATTTTTTGAGTGAGCCCAACATAGGATTTCTCTCCTCCTCAAAATTGAAGTTTAGAGACCAATATCGAAGTTTTTGGTTGGGTAGAACTCTGGGAAAGTCAAACCCTAATTTTCCCCTAAACCAGAAAACCAACACTGCAGAAGATCAGCGCTAGATCCAGTTTCAACATCTCAAATTGGTAAGACCTAACTCTTTGTATTTACATTTGAGGTTCTCATTCAAGATGTATCATCACACCAAGCTTGATGAAAATCTTAAAGGAGATGATAACTTATGAGCATGGAAGTATAGGATCTCACTAGTCCTTGAAGAGAATGAATTGGACTCCTACATAAGTGAAGAGGTTCCAGTTCCAGAGGGAGATGAGGCTAAGGCCTTACACAAAAAGAACTTGGTCAAGGCCAAAAGAATTATTACTGATTCTATCAAGGATCACCTTATAACACAAGTGTCTTCCCTAAATACACCTAAATAGATGGTTGATTCCTTGACCAAGATATTCAAAGGAAAGAACATAAATCAGAAGATGACTTTGAGAAACTAGTTTAAGAATGTAAATATCCAGAATGCAGAGACCATACAATCATACTTTACAAGGGTCTCTCAAATCAAAGAAAAACTTCAAGTAGTAGAAGAAGAAGTGGAGAATGTACAAATTGTGATCACCACCTTTAATGGTCTCCTTAGGTCACGGGACTCCTTCATTCAAGGGATTTGTGCTAGAAGAAAGATAATCACTTTCAGTAAGCTATGGGAGGAATATGCTCACAAGAAGAAGCTTGAATAGTATCTTGAGAAGAAAATATGGGAAATGAAGATCAATCTCTCACAGTACATACCAAGAAGATCATAAGGGACTATCATCATCCCAAAGGTAAGCATTCTCACAAGAAAGATAACCTTAGAAGATCTAACAGAGATCTATCTAAATACAGATGCTTTGCATGTGATGAGAGAGGACACTTTTCCAAAGATTGTCCTATAAAGAAGGGTAACTCCCACAAAAAGATGGACAAAAGAAAACATCATTCTCACACTGCAGAGGATGATGATCCTCCCAGGAAGAGAGTCAAACAAGAAAGTGAAGATTCTTCAAGTGATGAAGAGTATGTTTTGATTTCTTCCCTCACAGGAACTATCACACATGGAAGCAATGATTGACTCATAAATAGTGGGGCTTCCAAGCATATGATGGGATTCAAAGAATCCTTTGTGAAACTATCTGAACATAAGTCACCCCACAAAGTGAAACTTGGGGATGACTACCAATATCCCATAAAAGGTAGTGGTGAATCCTCCTATAAACTAGACTATGGAAAGTCTATGAAGATGAAGGATGTCTTGTTTGTACCAGGGCTAAAGAAGAATATCCTCTCCATATCTGCATTGGATGCAAAAGGCATGAGGGTTGCATTTGTAGATGGCCAAGTCGTTATGTGGCCAAAGGGAAAGACTATAGATGATGCAGTAGTGATTGGAGAGAAAGAGGGAGGCTTATACAAGCTAAACGGCCAACCAGAAAAAGCCTTGGTCCATGACTCAGTAGAGCCAAGTGAACTATGGCATAGAATTATTGCACATGTGCACTATAGGGCACTACCACTTGCAAGAAAAGTTGTTGAAGTTCTTCCAGAAACATAGGCAAAACATGAAGGTTTTTGCAAAGGATGTGCGAAAGGAAAGAACACAAAGAAGACATTTCCAAGTAGCGAGAGCAAGGAAAAATGTATCTTGGAATCATCCACTCCGATGTATGCGGTTCGATGTCATCTAGTTCATTGAGTGGGTATGCATACTATGTTTCTTTCATTGATGATTTTTCTAGGAATACATGGATATACTTCTTGAAAATAAATGATGAAGTATTTAGTAATTTGAAGGAATTCAAAGCTTTGATCGAGAATCACACAGAGAAGAAAATCAAGACCTTTCGATTAGACAATGGCGGGGAATTCAAATCAAATGAATACAAGGAATTATGTAGATAGTTAGGATTAAGAGGGAGTTGACCACTCCATATAATCCACAACAGAATGGAGTTGCAGAAAGGAAGAATAGAACGATTATGGAAGCAACAAGGGAAATGCTTCATGATCAAGATCTTCCCATGCATATATGGGAAGAAGCTGCTAGAACAGTTGTGTATGTACAAAACCATACTCTACATAGAGTACTTGAGAACAAAACACCTGATGAAGTGTTCTCTGGAAAGAAACCAGAAGTTAGCCATCTTAGAATATTTGGCTTTCTAGTGTACATACACATTCCAAAAGAAAAGAGGACGAAGTTAGATCCTTCAGCAAAGAAGGGTATATTTGTGGGATATAGTGAAAGCTCAAAGGCTTACAGAATATATTTCCCAAGATTCAATAAGATCGACATCAGCAGGGACGTAACATTTTACGAAGACTCAGCTTACGACAAGTTGAGAAAGAGACATGTTGAATACCCTAAAGAAATAGAAGTACCCATGATTCGAGATACAACTATGAACAAAGCAACTCCAAAAGAATATCGAGAAATAGAAGAACCCTAGGAACCTATAGATCCACCCCAAGAAAAGAATCCTTAAAAAATAAAACCTGCATGGGTACGAGAGGTTATCCAAAGTGCATAAAGCTATGGGGCTCCAGATGAAATGCATAGAGAAAGAAAGAGAACTAGGTCCTACTCCGGTTATGTAGCCCTATTGTGTGACATCATTGATAAAGAGCCTTCCAACTATGAAGAAGCGACAGGAAAGAAATAATGGAAGGATTCTATGATCGAGGAGTACTATTCAATCATGAAGAATGATGTCTGGGATGTTGTCCCAAGACCAGAAGGGAAGTCTACTATGACTTCCAAGTGGATCTACAAGATCAAGCATGTTGCAGATGGAAACATAGAGAAATATAAAGCAAGATTTGTGGCACGTGGCTTCTCCCAGAAAGAAGGGATAGATTATGAGGAGGATTTTGCACCTATATCTAGATACACTTCCATCATATTAGTACTTTCTCTAGCTGTAGTAATGAAATGGAAGATACACCAAATGGATGTCAATACCGCTTTCTTGAATGGTGTAGTAGAAGAGGAAGTGTATGTGGAGCAGCCCCTCAATTTTGAGAAACATGACAAGGAGACTCATGTGTGCAAATTGAAGAAGGCCTTGTATGGTTTGAAACATGCACCCAGGACATGGTATGGCAGAATTGATAGCTTCTTGACAGGCTTGGGATTTACCAAGAGTAAAGAGGATTCCAACCTTTACTATAAGGTTGAGGAAGGGAACCCTGTGATACTCCTACTGTATGTAGATGACATGTTTGTGACAAGTGAGGATGGGTTGATTGTTGACATGAAGAGGAATCTTGCTGCCAAGTTAGAGATGAAAAACTTTGGTATGATGCATTACTTTCTAGGCATGGAGGTGTGGCAGAATGCAGATGGAATATCCTTGGGAAAAGGGAAGTATGCAGTAGAGATCCTAAAGAGGTTCAGGATGATGGAATGTAAGGCCATGACCACACCTATGGAATCGAACCTGAAGCTATTGAGTGATGCTTCATCATAGTCGGTTGATGCTATGATGTATCATCAGATGATTGGGTCCTTGATGTACCTGATGAATACGAGACCAGATATTTGCTTTGCTGTGAACACACTGAGCCAGTTCCTGACGAATATGAGACATGTTCACCTAATTACTGCAAATCATATTCCGAGGTACTTGAAGGGTACAATTGACTATGGGATCAAGTATGAGGTGAATCAAAATATTGACGTGGAAGGTTGTGTGGATTCTGATTAGGCAGGCAGTGCCATTGATAGGAAGAGCACTTCGGGCTGCTGCTACAGTATGGGATTAGGTGTTATATCTTGGTTTAGTAGGAAGCAGTCCTGCATGGAACTGATGTAATGTCCCTTTTTGAATTTTTATTAAATGACCATTTTTTTCACTTTTTCACCAATTTTGACCTTAACTAATTTTGATGTCTAGACCTCCAAATTGGCCCAAATGCTCCCAAATTTTCTCTGAAGGTGCATGAATGATATTATAAATTAAATATGATTCTAAAATATGTTTAAGAACCCCCCAATTACTTCTTAAAACTTTTTTAATGTTCTTTTCAAAGTAGGATTCTTTACTAGCAAATTGGGGCTCCAATTCCCCCTGGGTAATTGTCAGAAATGGATTCACAAATGATCCCAAAGTCACTCAAATTTATGAACAGAGGCTGGGGATGTGTAAGGTACCTTTTAAAAGTCTCATATGCATCATTTTTGAGTTTATATAGGCTGTTATTAATATTTCCAAAACAACTCGCAAGTCACAATTTCGACCCTTGGGGAAAATGCACCAAATCTTCTCCCAATGCAATAAAAATGAGTAAAATGGCTTCCAATGCTTAATTAATGAACATTAGAATTGAAATAAACATTAATTAAAGTCCATACATCATAAATTTATCATATATACATTCCTCCATTCGGAATAATGAGCATTACCATGGCATATATCAAAATAGAGTGGAAATGGTCATTGTTTTCTCATTAAAAGTCATTTTCACATACAAATATTGGGAATTTCTATTTGAAACTTTATTATAGTGAATAAAATATCACATTTAACTTATTACAATCATAAATGGACAATTAAAGGCTCTATGAATTTGAAATCATCAGCATTACAATGGTTCACAACAAGATAGTGGGGAAATGACACTATTTATTCATTGTTCAACATTTTTACATGAATTATTTTGGGTATTTAGACATGAAAATATTATAAAAGTTAAATACATATAATATACATCATACCATAATATCATGGGAATTAGAATCTTCCACAAAGAGATCAATATCTCACCCAAAGCGCAATCCCTCCATTGGCATGAATATGGTGTGAAAAATGGAAATAGTTGAGAGAGAGTGATGCAATAGAAGAATACACATGATTTAATATATATTACACCTAAAAATAAGACTCCATTAAATATCCATGAAATACCTGAGTGGGCTCTCCAAACATCAACTTGGATGGGAATCTTTCACCCTCGAAATTGGCTAAGGCAAGAAAACTAGTCATCCACTAACTCTCACAATTCATAAACGACAATTTTACAAATGATCAAAAGCAATTATATTAGTTTATTCCTGTATTTTATAAACATCCTTAGCCTTCAAATGTTCCCAATCCATCCAAAAACTCAATCCAATTCGAATTTGGGTGTGAGCTCAAAATTTTCCATGTGTCCTCCCTTTCCTAGCCTTCCATCTTCCTCCAATTTGAGTAGGAACCCATTGAGATTCCCTAAATCACATGAGAGTTCTCTTGAATTTTCTATTTATACCTGAAATGTTATATATGTCATATTTCAGCCTTCATATCTGATTTTTTTTATAGGTTTCATAGCATCTTCATCATTTTTGTCATAGAGCTAGGGAATCTAGTCCAAGTGTCTCACTAGCTCCAAAATGACTCTTCCTTTCCCATGTAAGTTACATTTCTTATAAAATTTGACCTATGATGCATATTTACAAATGTATTAACCTTATAACTCATCCAAGAACCTTTATGCTTCCCATGGATTCAAAATTGCAAGAGGAGGTTGCCATTTGGTACCAAATTTCTAGCTTGTGTGGGCCCCATAGTCTCCATGTGTCTGCATGCTCCATTTCCACTTCAATTTTCTCTTGTATTTATTTATTTAGATCCTTTATTAAATATTTATTCCATTCTAATGTTCAAACATTATTTATTTCCCCCCTTATTCCAAATCTCAAATTTTCCATCCCCAACCTAGGAAACTAGTAATTTTCCTCCTTGGCAATTATTTCACCTGTTATCTCCTACATAAATTAGTCCTCAATAAATTAGACATAGAAAATTTATTTTGTGTAGTGATAGGAAGTAAAAAATTATTTTGAATATTTTGAGGCTCTTTATGAGATCTTTGAGTGTTTAATAAATTCTGAAAAGCCTTGGACTCTGTTTTTCTAATAAAAAATCGAAGCTTAGCTTTCAGTGGCTTAGGCAAACATCTCAACTGTTCATTAGCCACCAAAAAGCCCAGCTTTCTACAGCTTAGAAATAAAATTTGGGTCTATTTTAGCCACCAAAATCACAAGGAATTTAGAATGGTTGACACATTGATCACACTCAACAACCATCAGCATGAAAAGCACTAGCATCAAGCCATTAACCACCGAAAAGACAGGATCTGTAATCAATCATGAGTTGGTAAGAGGAGTCGTTATTAAATTGAGGTGACCTATATAATCCCAAACCATCTCTTCCCTAGACCTATCCTGTGTCTATGATTTAATTACCATGAGCATTGTGTTTCTAGTTCGAATGATTACGTTCCCTACACCTGCTAGTTTGCGGGTCTCATCAAATTATGCCATCACCTTGTTCAAATTTCAATTTCCAATAAAATCCCTCAAAATCAGGACCCCCCCCTCCTTAATTAATTTCTCATTCCTTGTGTGTGTCCTCATTGAGCCAATATTCCCTAAATCTCGCTTTGTAATTGTCTTCTCCAAGGTTCAAATTTTCAATTTGCAGGTGCAGAAGAACAATCCAATAAATGAAGAGAGGAGGACCTGCCCTAAGAAAAGAATTGGGTGATATTGGATACCAAGAATCACACCCAGAGGTAAGTCAGCTATTCAAGGACGCAGGCTTCTATAGGTTTTGTGAAAAAATCCAGGGATCTCATGAGCAAGTGGCAGAAGCCTTTGCTCTCACATTTGATGGCTCAAAAGCAGTAATTGGCAAGGAAGAACTCTAGGTGGATGAAGCTTAGACAGTTGAGGTGACATAGCTTCCTAGGACTAGAGAAAGCTGGTTTAAGACCACTGTCACAAAGAATGTAGAATTCAGGTCTTACCTGAAACTTGAGCACAAAAACATTGTATGGAAGAAGAGCATCCCTACATCCTGGCTTGAGGAAAAATGGCATCACTTGTTGAAGTCAATTCTGGTTTACATAACCTGTGAGGGAAGGTACAATAGGGTAATGATATACCATTTAAAATTAATGAATCAATTCACTGGAAGGAGCCCCTTGAATCTGGATTTTTACACCTGAAAAAGCCTAACTAAAATGGCTCACCAAGTTAGAGGAAAACCAACCAAGATTGCAGGTAGGTTATCCCATCATGGCTTGATCAAGCTAATTGTTTTTGAGCTGCTGCAAAGAAGGAACGTTGCATGGACATACTTCCTGTTCTGTAACAAATTTGAGACAAAGTTGCAGCTGGAGGACAAAAGGAAGTTTTCTTCAAAGAATTCCTCCACTACCAGAGGTGGTAAGAGGAAGAGGAGAGCCATCTCTCCAATTGCAATTGATCAAGACTCTCCGGCTTCTAAGACTAAGAAGTAAAAAAGGAACCTCACTTTTAGTGAGAATACAGAGAAAGAGGAAGCTTCAGCACAAGAAAAAAATATCCTTAACCTACCATACACTGATTCTAAATATGAAGAAGAATAGGGAACTAATCTAGAAAATCAAGTTGCAGTAGGGAATGAGGATCTTCCCTCACCTACACCAAAGGAGGATCAAGGTGAACAAGTGGCAGAGGATTCATCTAGCAAACCTAGATCCCAGACGATCAACCAGTTTCTAAGGCAGGTGTATGAACTAGAAGTTCTAGGGAGAGAAATCAAAAGATCCAATGGAAGATTAACTAAAAGGAATGCTGAATTGTGTGACTCTCTTCAGGAAATAAAAAGGAAGTATACCAATATGGAGGAAAGTAATCTCAGGTTAATGAAAGAAAACACTAGGCTCTACAAAAAAATCAGGATGTCAAAGTTGCAGACAAGGAATTCAAGCCCTCAGTCTTAAGCACACCAGAAGCTGGAAACCCTAGCAGAGGTAGAAATAAGTCTTTGTGATACAGAGGTAACATGTGAGTTTGTTTCCATCCCAAACCCTATACAAGTTGTAGAGACACCAAAGGGTCAGCACTGAAGCTTTAAAGCATTAGGGTAAAGTGTGATTGCAATTTTGATTAAATTTTAAAAGCAGTATTTTTGGTGGCTTAGGCGAACACCACAATGGTTCATTAGCCATCGAAATAGAGCTTTCGACAGCTTACAGGCGTAGTGGTTTGCTTCCCTAGCCACCGGAAGTGCAGAATAGGGAAAATAAACATATTTTTGCACAACCATTTTTTGCTGATCCAAACACCTCAAGGATGATTTATAATGTTGGAAAATAATTAAGGGCATCAGTTTTTAGGCTCTGTTTCCATTTTGAGGGTGCCAGCGAGGTGAATTAGGTCACATATCCTACCTACTTTGATAAAGGGTGACTTGTATTCCAAATGGCAAGTGCAGATTCTGCTTCAGTTTCTACTACAGTTGTTAAATATTTCAAAGACCAGGAAGATTTTTGGAGTTAGGGAGATTGAAAATCAAGATGAGATCTTTTCCTATTTTCAAGAAAATATTTATGACTATCTATTTTTAGTAATTTCGATCCATATTTTCAGGATCTAGAATAAATTTTGTGAGGCTATAAAGCCTCTGACTAATATAGAATAAAAGGTTCGACTTTGGAGATTTTTTCATACTTGTATTTCAGACTTCTCATTTCATGCCAGTAATATAAGGGAGAGCTTCACAAAGACAGAATCCAGATCTACAAGTGGTGTTGCATCAGGTACCTTTAGAGGTATTTCCCCTATTGTACCAAATAGAACTCCTTTTAAATCTTGTTCTACTGAAGCATTTCATTCTCAGAAAATTATAAGTGAACCAAAAAATTTGGAATTTGGGTAACCTTCAAGCACTTTTGCTTTTGTAGATCCAGGAATATCCAATTCTTGGAAACTCCACTCGGGGAGATCTACCACCTATACCTCCTCATCTACCACCCACACTAGCAACATCTTCTTCTGCTCCTTTCATACCCACATCCAATATGGCTTCCCCTCTGACTAAGATGGAAAGGATCCTCATTGATAGATATGCTCCTCTAAATTTTCCTAACCCCCTTTCTACTATGCCTACTGGTGATTATCTAAAATATATGCCTATGTTTATTGGGGAGGGAGATTTTACAGCAGAAGAACATTTAGAGGCATTCTACAGTTATGCTGCGAATATAAACATTGAAAAAGAGGATGTGTGGACTAGGGTTTTTGTGAAGAGCTTAAATGGTCAGGCTAGGAAATGGTTCAAAGAGTTACCTGCTGGATCAATAGTTAGCATTGAAGCTCTAGACGACATAATTTTGATGCATTGGGTTAAAGAAGAGACCACCTTTACTATATCACAGAGTTTAGCAATTTGAGGAGAGAGAATGGTGAGTCTATTTTAAATTTCACAAAGAGATTTAACAAAATGTTCAGCAAGATCGTTGCTGAGATCAAACCTACAGATACTTCAGCCAAAATCACTTATGCAAATGCTTTTGATTCCGAGTTCTGTCTTCTTCTCAGAGAAAGAAGATCTGATTCTTTATCACTCATGCAAGATGTTGCTCTTAAAGTTGAGTCTAATATCGTTTCATCTCATAAAATTAAGGGAAAAGTGGCCAGGAAGAAGCAATCTTCAAATCCTTTAGGTCCTTCTTCATCAAAGAATAAAATGGAAAAAATGGCCAAGATGTTGGACAGCTTAATAGTTGAGATGTCTAAACTTAAAGATCGAGGTCAACTAGCTGTAAGAGGTAAAGGGCCAAATGAATTTGCTCCCAGAAACCCTAATATTTTCCCTTACAGAAGGAATAACCCACAGGCTTAGATCCTCTAAAGGGATAGGAATCTAGCTTAGGAACAAAGAATCAGAGCTCCTTTACAAAATGTTGTGTTAGAAGAAGAGAAAGAGTTTGCTCAGGGAGAAGGAGAAGCAGAAGAAAATATCAATTTCATGGAAGATGAAGCTGATCTCTCTTTCTTGACACAATCAGATTATGAGGAACCCCTTGTGAATGAGTATATCACTGAAGAATCCTTTTATCAGGAAGATGATCAAGGAGGTTATAATTTGAGGTCCAGGATTGTTTCTCCCAGAAAGAAGAATCTTGTCCCTGCAAAGTAGTCAGCTTCTCCTGTTAAAAAGATTGTTGCTCATATAAAAAATATTGCTACTCCTCCAAAACAACAGCAAAGGCCATTGTAGCCATCTGTCCATGATCAAATCCAGCTCAAAGCTCCACCATAAGAGGTAAGAACTTCTGAAAAATTGTCCTATTCTTTTAATCTTGAATTAGAAATTCAGAAACTAAAATCCCCTTTTCCCTTGATAGAGCTTATGAAGAATGATTCCTTTAAGCCATCTATAATGAAATATCTTCAACCAAGGGCACCCATATATGTTGACTTTGTGAACTTGCAAGATAATAATCCCACAGTAACCCTAGGTCCTATGGTTGAAGAACTGGATGAGGCTTGTCCACCCTTCTATATATCCTTAAACATCCATGACAAGATCCTTCACAATTGTTTGCTTGACTTAGGAGCATCCCACAATCTTATGCCAAAAGCAGTGATGGATGAGCTTGGGCTCAGCATCATAAAACCTTACCATGATATTTTCTCTTTTGACTCTAGGAAAGTCAAATGCCTAGGCCTCATAAAAGACCTTGTCATAAACCTCTCCCAGCTGCCTTCAAAAAGCATAGTGATGGATATAGTAGTTGCTGATATCCCACCCAAATTTGGCCTCCTCTTTTCTCGTTCATGGAGTAAAAGGCTAGGTGGTACACTACAGATGGATCTTACCTATGCTACAATACTGATGTTTGGAGGAGAAACCAAGAGACTTTACAAAGAAAATTAGTTTACCTACATCATAAGTAATGCAAAGAATTCTATAAATCATCCCATCAATGCAGTGGACATAGACCTTGGGGCATGTATTCTACAAATAGATGATTCTTATCCAGTACCTATGCAGCTCACAAAGCCTACCTATCAACAACATGAGGAAGTAACCACCTTTGTCTGGAGCATGTTTTTTGATGGGGCCAGTACTCAATCCTCAGCAGGTGCAGGTGTATTTTTGATTTCTCCTTCAAAGGAGACTATTCATTTGTCTTACAAACTTGATTTCAAGACTACTAACAATAAATAAGAGTATGAGGATTTTATTTTGGGAGTAAAGGATGCTAATGAGATGGGAATCATGTGCCTAAAGATATTTGGAGATGCAGATCTCATGATATAGCAGGTGATAAGTACTTTTCAAGCAAAGAATGTCAGGCTAAAAGCATACAAAGATGAGGTATGGAAACTTAGGGACTCTTTCATGTTTTTTTACATTTCCTATATACCAAGAGCTATAAACCATCTAGCTAATTCCCTAGTTTTCTCTGCCAGTATGTTCATTCCTCCTATGCCTCCTAAATTGAACTATGAAATCCAAGTCAAGTACAGGCCATCCCTACCTGATAATGTTAAATTTTGGAAAGTTTTTGAGAATGATGATGGAATTAGTAAATTTCTCTAGGTCATTGATGAATTTTGTGATATGCATATTGACCAAGAAAACCTAAATGTGGAGGAATCCCAGAGGCCTAAATTAAAAGAGAAAATGGGTAAGAACAATATTGTTTAGTTGCCAAGAAATCATATACCTCGAGGTCTAGTACCTCTTGAAGAGATATTTGACCGTAATGATGTCCCCTTCAAACTTGTGAAAAGGGAGAAAGATCCCACTATCCATGAGAACAATATAGGTAGCCAAGGTCATCCAAAATTCATAAATTTGTCCTCTGAGTTGACTGCTGATCAGAAGTCATAATTTTGCAGTCTTATGAAAGAATTTGCTAACATATTTGCTTGGGAATATAGTGATCTAAAAACATATGATACAGATATCATCCAACATAGAATTCCCCTGGAAAATGACACCATCCCTTTCAAACAGAAGTTAAGGCCTATCAGCCCTCTCTTATTTCCTGTGATTGAGAAAGAAATCAAAAAGCTCCTAGATGCAAAAATCATAATCCCGCTGAGCTATTCTAAATGGATTTCAAATTTAGTGATAGTGAGGAATAAAAATGGTGAAATCAGGTTATGTGTTGATTTTAGAAACCTAAATAAATGCTCCAAGAAAGACAACTACCCCTTACCCAAGATGGAGCATCTGTTGCAAAGAGTTTCAGGAGCTAGTGTCATGTCATTTCTAGATGGCTTCTCTGGCTATAATCAAGTTTTTGTACACCATGATGATCAAGAAAAAACTATTTTTTACCACTCCTTGGGGTACCTTGATATATGCCAAGATTCCATTTGGGCTGATGAATGTTGGGTCCACCTTTCAAAGGGCGATGGACATAGCCTTTGTGGGATTAAAGGACAAGTTTGTTCTCATATATCTTGATGACCTCACTGTCTACTCCAACAGTTATGAAGAACATGTGCAACACTTAAGAAGGGTTTTTTTATGAAATGTAGACAGTTTGGGATATCTCTAAACCCAAAAAAGTCTCAATTTTCTCTCAGAGAGGGCAAACTCCTAGGCCACATAGCTTCAGTAGAAGGTGTGAAGATTGATCCTATTCGGGTCGAAGCAATCGATAAATTATCCATACCTAGGTCAAAAAAGGATATTTAGTCATTCCTCAGTAAGATAAATTTTGTCAGGAGGTTTATTCCAAATTTTTCTGAGTTAGTGAAACACATAACTTCCATGTTGAGGAAGGAAGCTGAAATCAAATGGATAGAAAATGCAAGAAGCTATTTTGAAGCCATCAAGTAGGCTATCATGGAAGCTCCCACTCTAATTAGTCCAAACTATACCAAGAGATTCTGTATTTTCTCTTTTGCTTCCTATGATACAGTGGCAGTAGTTTTGTTACAGAAGGAGGATGAAGGTCTTGACCACCCAATTGATTTTATCAGCAAAACATTGAGGGATTTTGAACTGAAGTATGATCCTATTGAAAAACAAGATTACGCTCTTATTAAGTCATTGAAATCAATTAGAATTTATATTCTACACACAAAGGTCATTGCCTATGTCCCTTTAGCTTCTGTGAAGCATTTCTTAACCCATCCTGACATTGATGGCAAGAGATTCAAATGGATTGCAAAGCTGATTGAGTTTGACATAGAAGTAAATCCCACCAATCTAGTAAAAGGCCAAGGCCTGGCTAAGCTTATGGATGAACAAAATTGTAATATACTAGGCATGAATCTCATTGGTATAAGTTCAGAAAACTTGCAGACAGAGGTAGCAGCTAAGGAGAATCATGACAGTCAACAGATGGCTGAGAATTTGTCTTAATGTGAGTGGTATTCAAGTATTATTCATTTCTTAAAAAATTTAGAAGTTCCCCCTAAACTTAACATGACTCAAGCATGGGCTCTTAAGCTTAAGTTTGTTAAATTTTTCATAGTTAAAAATCTGTTGTATTGGAAAGATCCTTCAGGTATTTTTCTGAGATGTTTAGATAAAGAAGAGTCAGTTCAAGTCAATGCATCAGTTCCATTCAAGCATATGTGGAGGCCATCATTACTGGAAGACTACAACCCACAAGATTCTAAGGGATGGGTACTATTGGATTATTCTTTTCTATGATGTATGTGCCTTTGTGAAAGCATGTGACAAATGCCAAGGATTCATAGGAAGGAAACAGATCAGATCTTTGCCCCTTAAACATACTGTAGTGAATGGTCCTTTCTAGCAGTGGGGTCTTGATTTCATAGGTGAGACTAATCCTTCATCAAGTGGTCAGCACAAGTGAATCCTAGTAGCCACTGATTATTTCACCAATTGGATAGAGGTATTCTCCACAAGGAATGCCACTCACCAAGTCATCATGAAGTTTCGATATGAAAACATCTTTATCAGATTTGGCTGCCCAAAAAGGCTAGTGACTGATAATGCACCATATTTTAAATCCGATCCATTGTTTAACATGTGTGATTCAATGGGCATTCAATTGGTGTATTCTACTTCCTACTACCCTCAAGGCAATGGTCTTGCTGAGTCATCCAATAAGAGCCTAGTTAGAATAATCAGAAAACTATTGGAGAAGAACTAGAAGAGCTGGGATTCTAAGCTAAAGTTTTCTCTTTGGGCTGACAGAGTGACCAACAAAAAATCCATAGGGACTTATCCTTTTAAGTTGGTTTATGGTACTGATGTTGTTTTCCCCATTCAGTTGGTTCTACCAGTAGCAAAGTTCTTTCAGGAGGAATAGGATGAACCAAATGACATGGTAAGAACAATGCTTGATTTGGTTGAGCTGCAGCAAGTCAAAGAACAATTGGTGGAGAAGTCAGAAGCTCACCAAAATAAGATAAACAATATTTTTGACAAGAAGGAAAAGATGGACAATTTTTCAGGTTGGAGACTGGGTTCTAAAATGGGATGCTATCAGGCAAGACAAGGGAAAGCACGATACATTTGATTCTCTATGGATAGGACCTTTTGTGATAACTCAAGTGAAACAGAACAACACTTTCAAACTGAAAAGTCTGGAAGGTGAGGAGATGTTTGATGTCCCTATCAATGAGCTATTTCTGAAACTCTATTTCATCTAAGGCTTCAAATCCTTGTCATTGTAAATATCATTTTTTTTTGTTTTTTCAAAATAACTCCATGCCCAATGGAACACTAGAATATAGGTTTAATCTTTGTTTTTCAGGAAAGGCATTTGGTCTATGGTTCTTGGAACCTCACAGGGAGGTTTCCATCCTTGAGTAGGAGCCAAATGTTATCTCCTAAATAAATTAGTCCTCAATAAATTAGACTTAGAAAATTTATTTTGTGTAGTGATAGGAAGTCAAAAACATTTTTGAAGAATTTGAGGCTCATTGTGAGAGCTTTGAGTGTTTAATATAGTATGAAAAGCCTTGGACTCTATTTTTCTAATAAAAAATCAAATCTCAGCTTTTGGTGGCTTAGGCAAACATCTCAACTGTTCATTAGCCACCGAAAATTCCAGCTTTCGAGAGCTTAGAAATCAAATTTAGGGCTATTTTAGCCACCGAAATCGCAAGGAGGTTAAAATGGTTGGCACATCGATCATACTCAACAACTATCAACATGACACTAGTGGAAAATGAGAGATTAGTGACCAAAAAAATGACCAAAATCCACATATCAATGATCACTTTTGGTTTGGCGATCGTTGGTGGCTAATTTGCGATCTTTTATTACATGACCAAAATTGGTCATTTTTATTTTGGTCATTTATAGCTTGTCGATTGGTCATTAATTTGGTCATATATTTGGTCATATATTTGAATCAATGACCAAATATATGACCATATTTGTGACCAAATTAATGACCACATGACAAGCTAGAATATGACCAAATTTGGTCGTGTAATAAAAGACCATAAATTAGCCACCAAAACTAACTTTTGGTCTTTGATATGCGAATTTTGGTCATTTTTCTGGTCATTTGTATCTCATTGTTTGGTCGCGTATCTCTCAATTATTGGTCATTTTATTTGCGAATTTTGGTCATTAATCTCATTTATTGGCCA
>LPNX010506926.1:315537-347344 GCA_001517045.1 Pseudotsuga menziesii | reverse complement strand
ATACTCAATGGCCCACTTATAAGTTAAGCTCACTCCTACAAAATCCAATAAAAAATAATCACTTGTAAAATAGAAAAACAATGAACTGTAAATTAGAAAATCAATGAAGCAACTTATTTATCTTGTTTAACAGCTAACAACAATAACCAAGATCATGTGCAAAATAGGAAAATCTAATCTAACAAATTCAATTTAAGAATTGGTTAAAATTAAACTTGAATGGCTAAATCTGTAACTATTTAGTACCTAAGAAAAGTAAAACTCAAGTCTAAACCAGGAAATGGATTTCAACAGGAAATATAATCAATGAATCCACAAAACAATTATGCTCAACTGCACAGGTAGAAACCTATATACATAGTGCAATCTGTGAAGGAGTTCACCCCTATATGTCATGTGGTTAATGAATGACATGAAAACTATGGAAACTGATGAATGATTTAAGAAATTCTCAAATCCAACGCCCAAAAGAATAAATAATAGATTTCTTTACCTGTGGAGTCGCCATTCTGCTATGTATGATTTGGTGCAAAAGTGTAACAAATGCACTCAAACACAAGTTGGAAATGTTGCTGCAACAAAAAAGTAAAATGTATGACTTGTGTATGTGAGAAAAGTTGTATAAAACTACTTTCCCAAACATGCAATAAACATAAATCAAAAGAGAAGAGGGAAGTGAAACCTTAAAGGAAGTCGCTTGATGAGTTGGCCTTGTTGGAACAAGAGAAGGTGAACTGAAAAGAAGAATCGTCTTTTATGGAGTGCTTCCATGGCACTCAATAATAGCTACAATAAACATGTTAACAGGTGTTATAATAAAAATCAATATATATTTTTAGTGGAAACAACTTACAACTCTTATAATCAAGATGAAAAACAAAATTACACTACTGCAACAAATTCTCAGGCCAAGTCCAAGCAATCATAGCTTCAAAATATCTAGAGACCAACACTACCAATTTATATTGTTTGACATAGGAGAGCACTAGTATACCTCATCTAAATTTGCTGATGCATTGCAAAGCGGGAGCTTTAAGGCCTCTCATAAACTGAACACTTGTTTTTGGAGCTCAGAAATCACAAGAAAGTGTCCAACCCAACCATAACCACCAAGTCCTTCACTATCCACGTTCTGTAGTTGTGACATGTTCATACTTAGCCTGGTCTGCAGTGCCAATTCCCGTGGGTCTATCGCCTACAAGAGATAGAAACTATTATAGCATAACTGGAGAAAGAAACATATCATTTCTAATTATTTGTGGAATGAATGCTTTGGATTGAAAATGTGCAAAGAATAGTATAGTTAAAAAACTTAAGCAAAAAACAACTGCCTTCAAGGCTCTTCCTAGAAGGGCACAGTATACAAGAAACAAATAACTATTTCTAACTCTCTTTATCATTCTGGTAAGTATCAAGAGATTTAAAAATTTCCCAGTTTCTCGTGATGGACATATTTTAACTTTTTAATAAGTTGCAAAGAAACAAGGATCAAACCTACACCCAACAGAGATGCAAAGCATTAAAGTGCAGAGAATGGGAAAATTGTTCTAAACCTACACCCAATAGAGCTGCAAAGCATTAAAGGACGCTTATCATATGGTAATGAAAGGGGAAGGTATACAATGGAAAAAGGAAATGGACATGAAAAGGACTCCCTATTAATAATGCACCCAAATATAGAAGGTTGCAACCCATTATATATGCATGACTTAATATTATCAAGAATCAGTAACCCAAAGTATTTCCAAAACAATGCAACAGAAATAAATTTAACAAAGTTCCCAGTCAAAATGTGCGAAAGTGCAAGAAACAAGTGACATAATTGTTTCCAGTGATTCAATCTTTGAGATCATCATTAGATACCAGTGTGTCTACCTTGTAACTAGAGAGTGTTATATATGCAATGGTGACCTTATGAAAATAGTAAGTTCTTAGGTAAAAACCAGATATAATGACAAAAGGAGCTTAATCTTACACAAAATATTGTTTCAGTTGTCACTCCTCCAATGCAACAAGAAAAAGGGATCTTAGTGGTCTGCTTTGCATCCTTTCCACATAACACAAACTCTCCAATGTTAATGAACGATGTTCCTATGATAGACGGCTTAGTCCTTGGTTCCTATATCAAATTCTGTTAGTTCCACATAATTGCATCATCAGAAAAAACCCATCATTTGAGGGGGGAAAAACTATACACAATAATATTTCCTCCTTCGCAATCTATCCCTTGTTCTCTAACCACCATCTCTCAATTAATAGACAAATAAATTAGAACAAAAAGAACAATGAGTTTAGAATGTTTAAAAACACAAAGATGCTTGTATTGAATGTTTAAAAGGTGTTGGATTAAACTTTCGAGTAGGTTATGGAATGGTCACTTCCAATAATTTCACTGGGAAAATGTGGCAGCTCACAGCTGCCACTTTCATGCATGTTTTAATTGTAAAAAAACATTCGATTTTGATCCATGCAAAGAATAGCGTCCGAGTTGTAAGGGGTGTGCAATGGGCTTCAAAGTTCAAGCCCATATTTTTGACAATATTTTTCCAACTTGGATAACGGTATTCCATTAGTCCATCATATTTTGGAACATGTTCAAGCAATTGATTTATTGTTATCACCCTTCTATTTTAGCTTGAGGGCACACAAATGCAATAAGTACAAAAATTGTGATTTATTGTTATCACTCTTCAGAAAGAACTTTTTTTTCTCAGATATCAAAGAGAAAATTGTAACCATTAAACAATTGAGATCTTGCAATGCACACCATTTATAATGAAAATAATTAATCAAACTAAATAGATCAAACAATCCACATTCCATAATCTTGGATTAAGATAGTGGAAGAAATCAATAACTTATTCAAATTTTTTTTTATACACCCAAACGCAAACAAGGCCTTCAAATCACACATATAAAAACACACCCTATGATTGTGCTTGATCTACAAGCCTTTGTCAGAGATGAAAATCAATGAGACCTCACACACACTTTCTCTTAGGCTGAAATTTAGTTTTTCATCCAACTTTGGAACCTTCCCGTGCACATGATCAACTTAGAGTCTTATGTGTGGGTACCACATTTGGCCTTTCAATGGTTATGCTGGTAACCATTCTAACGGTTCAGGGAGAAGCAACTCTAGTAGTTCCAGGAAAAATCAGTCCAATATTTAAACATGAACATCAAAAAATTGAATCCAAGAATAATAAAGCAAATCTGGAAAAGGTAGTATGTGGAAAGGAAAATCAATCTCTTCTTTCTTCAGTTGGTTCTATTTAAAAAGGACAACGTTGTTTGAACTCTAACAACGCAGCAATTTTAGAAGCAATAGATTCAATATCTAGAAATGAAACACTTTTAGACAGGAATTATTCTTTGGAAGTTGTAGAAGTAAGGAAAAATACCAGGATTCCTTCTTTTGCTGGTGAGCAGCCTATTAGCATTGGATCTTTGTCAAATATTCCCTCTACATGGAACTCAGATGGGATGAAAAGTGCAAGTATAGCCACACAAGGTGATGCTACCAATGGGCCGCAAAGTGATGTACCTATGAGTAATGTCTGTATGTTGGATCATACTGATAATGGGCATAAGAATTCTATACATTTGAGTATTTTTGTTGCCAGTGAGGGGCACAAAATTGTTAAACACTTGGGAAACAGGGATATAATGAGTCATGATTATGGAAAAACACATTCTCATGCTAAGGAAATGCCAGATAAACACTTGGGAAACAGGGATATGATGAATCATGACCATGGTAAGGGATATTCTCCTGCTAAGGAAATTCCAGATGGTAAAAAAATCAATCAGGGTGTTGCTAATGTGTATCAAGTTGATGAAGACCCCTTGGCCATTCATACTAATATGATTAGCCATGTGACAGATTTGGGGAATAATGATACTAACCTTTCATACTCAAGAAACGTCTTTGTAATAGCTCAGAATCCTGGAAATGGAAATTCCTTGGTCTCTAAAGACAATGCAATTCTGGGAGTCTCATCAAAGATAACTGAACCTTGTAGACTATCTAATCTGATAGAGGAGTGTAGTTATTCATTGCAAAAATAGGATTCAAAGATTCTTTTATACAGTAAAAAGGTGAAACTTTGGAAGCAATACATGAGGATTTTGAAAATCATGCCATTGGCATGGGGGCACTCGCTACTTAGAGCTCTTAATGTTTCAAGAAGAAAAAATGGCCTAAAAAGGAAGAAACGCTATATTCTCAAGTCCAAGAGTTCATCTCAGAGGAAGTCTATGAATCTAATGAAGCATGATAAAAGATTTCTTACATCACAAGATACTTTTGTACCTAAAAGGAAAAAGAGGAAACAACACTTGTTGGAAATCAACCTGGAAGTAATGTTGTAAAGAGTATGTCAAATGGCAAGCATTGCCTTAATTATTGCAAGGATATCAAGAAGTATGGATTGAAGGCATTGCCCATTCAAAATGACTACATGCTTATCAAAGTTGAGGAAAGTACCATTCAATCCCATTTTCATCTTGGGTTTGCTCAATGCAGTTTCAGAAAGATTTGTACAAAAGATAGTTTGGGTGAGGCAGAAGAATTAAAAGAGAACATTGGTTAATATTGGTCACCTAGAAGAAATCACATACAGGGTGTCAAAAAATAAATCATAACCAATGCTAAGTCTAATTCAAGAATATTTTTATAGTCAATTAAATAAATGATGAAAAACTTACAAACAAAAGCTTTACCTTATTGAGGCAGAAGAAGCATCAATTCTAGTAATACGACTCTCTTGTGTTTGAGGACGGTTGACAAATTCCTACTTAACATATCCTATAAACATGATAAAAGAGGTATCATATAACAATTGGGCAATGCCATGTTTTATCATAGCCCAGAAAACCTATAAGAAGGAATCATTCCCATGGATATAAACCAATGAGAAAGGCCAACCTGATTCAAGGTCAGTGTCCCTGTTTTGTAACTACAAATTTTTGTAGCAGAACCCATAGTCTCACATGCTGACAATCTGCGTACCTGGAATGGGGTGAATTTTTAGATGTTGAAATACCAATCACCCATCCATCCATAGTAATAAATGATTGTGAATCAGATACTAACCAAAGCCTTGTCTGTCATCATCTTCTTCATTGAATAAGCTAAACTATCAATAAAATGACAAGAAAACATTTTAAGAAGCGAAACACTACTCTCAAATAAATCATAGACACTTACTAGATATTAATCTAAATAAGCTAAATCATAAACAGTCACTTGAGCTTTATTATTTCTATACATAAGACATCTTGAACCATAGACTTGAATCATATCCTTGTATCCAAAGGACTTGTACATGTAGTCTTCCCACTTGGTGACAGCAGGCCTCAGATCGAATGGCCCAAAATCAAACTCAGGCAATAAAAATGATTTCTAGAATCCTCTGCTCTGGAATTACAGACATGGTACGTGCATAAGAATATTGCTCAGTAATATATCTAAATCTAAGCCAAATACAGAAGAGCAATACAAGGACAGAATCCACACATTGAGTAATTGGCATACCCACCATCAACTTTAAATCCAATGAGACGATGGTGTATGCCCTGCCTTCAAGGAGGCATTTCTGTATTGAATACAGTCCATTGCCACAACAGCTGCAATCCCAAATCTATCTCATGTAAATCCAACATTCTGAGGCTCCCCACAACATATTGCTGCAACAAGAAGCACAACAGCAAGGCTTTTCACAAATTAAGTGGAAAAAACAGCAGTCTGGAGCACATTTACAGGTCAAAACCTGCGCTTCATATTGTTGTTTCTACTACAGCAGAGTGCGCTGATGAAGTCAATAAAAACAAGAGAAACCATGTTCAGCAATTCATGGAGTTTGCTAGCAGGTGCAAAGATATTTTATCATCAGGATGGCTTCCTAAAATGGGGAGGGGTTATGGGTTAGACTTAATGATGGTTTTAGGTCTAGGTTATTGGGTTCAAGGATTCTAGATTTTCCCATGGTGGGCTCTCAATTTTTACTTGAAGGACAATATTAGACTTGACCCTGGCACCATGCAGTTCCTTTAGAATACTGTCAACTTGCCAATGGTGGCCAAACCTGTTTATGGCATTTTCTCTGATGCGGTCTATATCGGAGGCGCGCACCGCTTACCTTATATTTGCATTGGAGGTCGGTGCAGCATCTTTCCTTCATTTTATTTATTCATTCTTTCAGTAAGACTTTCAATATGTTCTTCCCTGAGTTGTTTGTCAACAATGCTAATTTTTGGGTTTGGGTTTAACTTGTAGCTTTCTTTCTGAAATATTTATTAAAACCTAAGTGTTGTCTTGGATATTTACAAGATTTCTCTAGTAATACCTTGCTTTCCTGTGCTCTGTAATACTTGCTATGAAACTTCCTGTAGTTTTAGCGTCTTTTTTTGTTACACCCACCCACATTCTCACTGTGGCTTTGAAGTTAGCACTAATTATTTACCAGATTTCAACCATCATTCATATTAGTGCCAATCAAAGTCACAACTTGCCAATTTTCAATCATCATCATAGTAATACTAATCAAAGTCATAAGATTTGTAACTACTCAACAATCCTGAAGTTGAAGAAATATAAACTCAGCAAAACTCAAAATTTATTAATCAAAACCAAAACCAAATCTGACCAATTTAGACCAAGAGTTTTAAGGGAGATTTAACTAGCTCGCTTTCAGAGATCACAGTCAACTCCAGAACAAAGTCACAATATTGGACTCAGCACAAGACCCTTTTTGGATACAGGGTTAAACTTGACTCATGACTCGGCAAAGACTCGAGGATCAACCCAGCAAAGAAATGCAAAATAACACATTTGGAATCCCAAAATTGTATACTAACTACACCATACATAGAAAAAATCCATGGGCCTAGCATGAGGTTATGAGGGGAAAATAGCCTTTTTGGGGTTTTATAACATTGGTTCATTGTCTGACCTGGGTTAACCCATCAGACATGGCTGAGTTTGATTGAGACTCAATTGGTTTAACTGAGCCTTGTGAGAGTTGGCCGACTCTGCCGAGGTCAAATCCTGGTTTGCTTGGTCAGACCGAATCAGGCAAAGTCTGCCCAGGTCTGGGCTGGTCTGAAGACTCTGGACCAACCTATGTTGAGGATGAATTGGGTATGCTAAGACTTGGATGTGTCCTATGACTTTTCTCAGTAGTACTCACAGAGTTTAGAAGCTTGTCTCTAGGGTGCCCCTCTCTAAATCACATCGTACAAGAGGATCCAAGAAAGTCATCTCAAACAAGGGGTGAATGGTGAAAGCTCATTAATCCACTTCTATGTGCCTTGAAGAGAGGGTAAGCTCCTCTTGTATGGGTATGGATCATGTTTGGGACTTAGGACTGTTCTGCTTAAGGCTTATCCCTGCCTTATCTCTATAAAACATTGTGGTGTTATGTTTGACTTCTACTTAATCTCTATTTGCATAGCTTTCATATCCCTTGCTTGTATCTGGTGCATATGTTCGTGTGAGGTGGTGGCTCAGTTATTTTCCTTTTTTGAATTCCAATGGAATTTTAGTACTAGCCTGGGAAGGTTAGATGTTAGTCAAAAGTGCAGATGGTTGGCTTATCACTTAAATCAATATAATGACACACCTTTATTTTAGACAGAAAATTTTTGTTAGAAATGTAAAGCACTTCCCTATATGTGACAATACTGAATTAATAACTGAATCATCCTTCACCCTTTACATTACTCCCCATGTTTCACAGTCATGTCTGCAACTTTACATAAATTTGTGATATTTTAATTTTTCTCTATGTTAGGGTTTAGCATCTTGGTGTGCACTCCCTTAATCACCATTTTTATTTTTTTAGTTTTATTTCATAATGACACACCTTTGTTTTAGATGGAAAAATTTTGTCAGAAATGTCAAGTACTTCCCTATATGTGACAATACTGAAATAATAACTGAGTCATTCTTCACCCTTTACATTGCTCTCAATGCTGTCAATCATGTCTGCAACTGTACATAAAATTGTGATATTTTTCTGTATGTTAAGGTTTTACTTTCTTGGTTTATACTCTCTAACTCGTAATTTTTATTTTTATTTCACATGTATTTCTTTCACTTGTTGGTCATTCATGGAGATCAATAAAATATCATATTTTTCTTTAGCAAAATACTCATTGGCAAAATATAGCCCTAAAAATATCCCTGGTTGTTGACTTTCCAGGCTTATTACAACTGATTTCATGGGGATCAATTGCAATTATTCCAGCTGCAGGTTCGTCAATTGCTATTATGACAGCCTTTCTCCCTCTTAACAATCTTGGTGCCTCAGTTGTGGAGGTAGCCACCGATGCTTTGGTGGCAGAATGTGGTAAAAAGGACCAGGGTATTTCATCAAGCGAAATTCAATCCTTTGCATGGATGGCATTAGCTACAGGAAGTGTCCTGGGGAACTTACTTGGTGGGATTTTTGTGAGCCAAGTTGATGCAAGAACTATGTTCATAATTTTTCTTTTACCTTTGAGCATTCAAATTGGGACTTCCTTGATTTTCAGGGAGGAATCCTTTGGCCTTTGTAGTATGAAGCAAGCTAAGGTTGCACAATATCCAAGCCCAATCAAGAGTAAGTCACAGGATGTATCATCTTTTTATAAATCATTTGCTGGTGCATCTATGAATGGTATAATTGGTCTAGAGTGGAGGAAGAGGTCTATAATGAGAAGCATCAAGAATCAAATCTCAGATATTTTAGGAGTCATAAGGAGACCAGAAATTGCATATCCTCTTACTTGGTTTGCTGCATCTATTGGAATGACACCACTTTTAACAGGAACTATGTTTTTCTACCACACAAAGAATTTGAAGATTCATCCACACAACTTGGCACTTGCAAAGGTGGTTGGGCAGACGCGCCTTCTATTAGGAAGTTACATCTACAATCGCTTCTTAAAGAAAGTTCCATTGAGGAAGCTAGTCTTCTCTGTGCAGATTCTTCTGTCAGTATTTATGTTAACTGACATTTTCCTCGTGAAGCAACTAAATATTCAATTGGGAATACCAAATGAAGCTTATATTATAGGAGCGTCCGCATCTGTGGAAGCTATTGCTCAGTTCAAATTACTTCCCTTTACAGTGCTGCTTGCTCAACTATGCCCTGCTGGCTGCGAGGGCTCACTTATGGCGCTTTTCATGTCAGTGCAGTGCTTGGCTAGCATAGTGAGTGGTTATTCAGGTGCCACCCTTGCATCATTTCTGGGTGTTTCATCAGGGAACTATTCCAGATTGTCATTGGGTATTTTCATTCAATCCATGGCAACATTGGTCCCATTAACTTGGATATCATTCATACCTGATGCAAAGCCTGTTGTTGAAAGTCAAAAGAAAAGCAGCAACATACTTTCAAAATCACTGAAGGGATAAGATTTCTCGTTATGCATTCCAGCCTTAAAAATCAGGCACTATGCTTGCTAACTGTCAAGTTTACCACTCTTCAAAAGCATTGATCTAAGATTCCGAGTCTAATATTTTACACCAAGCATATAAAAGATAGATGCTTGTGCATGAGCTGGATGTTAAAAGATTGCTTTGCAGAAACCATTGAGTCGGTTGAAAGAATACCTTTCTCTCATGAAATAACACCATGACTTTTTGGAGATTTGTTCTGTTAATGCTGGATTATAGGCTGTTCTGTTAATGCTGGATTATAGTCCTTTGCCTGCCATCATGAAGAAAGGATGCAATAATATTTGGCACGATATGTATCATGATCTCTGCTTCTTTGGGATGGATTTCTATTTACATTTCTTGCATAAATGGAGGCCATCTCAGTAGGAAACATGATAATGTTCTCCAGGGCATTGGCCGTAAGTTTAGACAATGTTATGCTCAGATATCATGTTAGCATACAATGCATGTAAAAATCCTTGTTTGCATGTAGATCCATCTTAACCCTGTCTCTATTAAGAACCGAGAGGGATCAAAAAGAAACTGCGGTTTATCTTCTTCTTGTTTAAAATATTGGGGTTAAGATGTATCTATGTTGGCTTATTTTATTCTTATGTATATTTTTATTATTATGGATGATTTTTTTATTTTCTTTATTTACTTTTATGGTGGGATTTTGTTTTCCAATTTTACATTACTGACTTTAGTCTTTAAGTTTTCCTTCAGTTTATTCATTAACAATATGTGATGTTACACATCTTATCCATACTAGGCTATAGAGTACACCTCACTTGTCTAAGTGCAATCTATGCAATTGTTTAAAAATACTTTTAAAAGATTTCATCCCTTTCGTTATTATTAAATTAAGGCACTGAAATAACTTGGGTGTATTGTTCCATCCTATTGACTTGTCACTGCAAGCACCAGGGTCTTAATATTTAGTGCCTGGCTAATTGCTGATATGGAAGCTAATACGGCAAACTGCTGGTGTTATTTCCTACCTCCTGGTGTTATACAGGTTTTTCTACTCATATTTTAGATTAATATTCTGTACCTTTTGTGTCTGGATTTGGACTTTCTAGAGTTTTTTACTTTAAAATCAAGGGTTTTCGGTGATTTTGAAGAGGCTAGAAACGGTTTTGCAAAGAGAACTGTTAAGCTTTGATGTCTAGCAACCTCCTCCATAAGTTACAGATATAACCAAAAACCTACACAAGACTTTGAGCTATATATTGGTAGCCAAGTTAAATCATCACTAAGATGAATCACATATAATGATATAACTGTGGCTGACCAATCCATATATGAAGTATTCCAATTTCCTCTCCTATTTCTGTCCCTCAGAGTAAGAGTTCAGCTTGTTTTATGAACATAAAATAAGCACCTATTCATAATTACAGTAATATTAATATTTAAATATAATTGATATATTCAAAAAAAATTATTATATTCAAAACATAGACATTTTATGTTCATAGCAGCTTGCTTCTTAATGTCTTAACACCTCAGAAAGCTCGAATACCATTTTCAGCAACTTTACGTTTTGTTTATATTAAGGCATCTGCACACGCCCTCATGCCACTGTACAAAGGAATTACCGCACTGTTGTTTGTCATTGTGTAGCTGTGGTAGATTTGGAGAATAGTCTTCTACATGCATTAATTTCTAGCATGCCACATGCTAGGGCATCATCAACATGAAGCAAAATCTACCTCCAATACTGTAGGCATCAAATATCCATCAATATGTCACCCAAAGCTGAAGATTGTGATAAAAATCACAAGTAACACCCATACAAAATGGGGGTAACCTGTCCAACATCCACCATCTATTAAGAGGTGCAATTCCCTTTTCCTTATTAAGACTTAGGCCCAATTCAAATTAATAGCCCAGTCCTGCTACTTTACAATAGCCCCCTTGCAAAGGCATGTTCAACCAATGCACGAGTGGTGAGTATATTCTTATGGAGTTTTTAACCCAAGTAGGACTAAAATAGTGGTCCGTCCTGAACTCACACATAGACACATTTACACCTTTCCAAACCTACTTGTTCTACTCTATAAGACCATGTTTGTTCTACAATAATCAAATTGATTGGTGCCATTAACACATTAAAATATATTTTAAAGTTTTGAACGTAGGCATAAGCATTGAAAATCCTTTGAATAATCAAAATATTTCACTGTCATCAGTTCTCCTTCCTCCTCTCTCATCTATTGGAGAATATAATTTCAGTGTTTTGATTTGCAGAGGTTGAATCTTGGATTTTTAACTTCCAATCATAACACCTAAATCTTGTTGTTTGTAAACATATTCTCATCCAAAAGTGCTACAATAGACAATGGAAAAGAGGCTTGAGGCTATTTACGTAGACCTAACTTTAAAAACATTATATGATGGGATGGCCTATATTATTTCCACAAACACATGGTTGGAGAATTTTCTATAGAAATTTAAAAGGTTTGAACTTTTGAATGAAAAACGCAATGCATTCATTGGTCTAGAAACCTCAAAAGTTTGGAGTCATGAATGGAAAGCACTTTCAAATATGAACTGCAACATTACAAATTTTAATAACAAGGTACTGTAAACATTGACCCAGACCCTAAAGAAAAATGTTGAAACAACTTTATTTTCCCCTAAAAGGGCCATTATTAGCTGCTATGGTTATGGTATTCATAACAATTAGATCATCCATACAATTTCAAACAAAAAAACAAGTTAATACTGTTGTGAAAATAGGATAAGTCTCCCTCCTCTTATGAATCACAAGAAACAATGCTGAAATGAGCCTCCAACTATTGATCAGAATGAAGCATTTGTAAGGGTTTGGCATGAGCTTACATGGGGAATTGAGATGAGGCATTCATATGATGACTTTGCCTTTGAATCTAAGACTTAAGAACATTGGTTTTTTTATCAGTAATATACTTATTATCAAATATAAAATAACATTTTTGCTACATTGATGTTTTGGTTTCTTGAGTACTACTTCATTCTTTGCCGCAATATCTTTTCCAGTGCTAGGGCATCTCACTCATGCACAAAAGCCACACAAAGTGTGGAGAGAACTGCCCAATATCTGCTGCGATGGTTTGACCCTTTGAATCTCTAACTCGAATATGTTTTGTCATATCGGTAAAAAGAGATAAACAATCCAGAGCTGCTTCATCAATCCATCCCATTTGAATTAAATGGGTAATCAGTACTGAGTTGGTTTTACAGAACTAATAACCAAAATAATCCAATAGGACCTTTGAGAGACAAATCAAATAAATGTGCAAATCCAGGCAAGTTCTCTAGTATGTCATTTAAGGAAATAAACTGCTTCAAATATAAAGAAACTAGACAAAGGAAAGGTATTCAACTCGACAAAAAATGAAATCTTTTCTTACAAATTTACAAATTGAAGGATGGAAAATACTGATTAGCTTAAATATATAATTGGAAGCTCAGCAAGGTTCAGTGATATAATCAGTGCTGAGAATCATGCTAAGAGTTGTAAGAAATGACAAACCTAATTATACACAAACATGCTCCACAAAAGGACTGCCAATGAAAATATCTGTGTACTGTATGTGCCCTTCAAAAACAAACACAGACAGAAAAATTAGTTAGTATAAGAATAATAATGGAAGAGAGAATTTGATTAGAGATGAGCCATGTGCACTATTCTGTAGGAACTTATAATAGCATAAACACCTAGATAAGATGAGATGATTTGATGAGATGATTTTATTACTGTACACGAGTGGACATAAAAGGTAGCTTAATGAGACTCAAAAGTACAATCCAGTGGTAACAAACTGTGGAAGTGCCAAAGGAACTCCCAGAATCTAAAAGGTAAAGTATACCAGAAAAAGGCTGATCCAATTTAATAAATATGGAGAACAGTAAATGTCACAATTTATTAATGTTACAATTTTTACATATACAAGCTCCAAGGTAGGATACTTGTTAACCCTTGAAATTGCTCCACAACAGTTTCAAGGGTCAAGGACCAGTGGGATCCCTTCCGACTGGTCATGTTTATCGATGATTGATGACATACATGCTTCAGTATTCAAGCAAGTAAAGGGGTGTTATCACATCCATGTTAGCTGGAGCCGGTGTAGGACCAACAGTTTACGAGTCCTATACATGATTGGAGATACTCGTATTTACAGAGTGAAATATTACATTACAATTTTAATATTTTATTTGCAGGTGCTCTCAACCTACAATTAGTAGCAGACTCTAGCACACTGCTGGAAAGGAACACAATAATTACCCAAATATACCAATTAATGCATAGGAAATTGCACAGAAAGGCAGCACTTCTGGTTCTTTTCCTGACAGTGTTGTCGTTCCCAATCCATGAGCACTACAATATGCAAAGTGAAAGCACTATAAGCTATTCTATGTACTGGATCTATATACAACAATTGCATTGGCACAAGCACATGGAAATAATGTTGGCTTCCTCTATTGCACTAAGAGAAGAAAGGTGCAATCTAAAGCCCAGGTGGGGATGAGGGAAATCGATCATATATGTGTGTGCGTTCCAGTTTAATGGTGCATTTAATCTAGATAGTGCAGTGGGGGTAATGAAAATTTGAACATAGTTGGTGCATTGGGTGCTTTGAATATGTAAACTAGCAAAAACCCATCTCCACATAGAAAAAACCCATCTCCACATAGCTCTAGCTTTGATACGCACTTGGAGGTTGTGAAGCTTAGGTATGCATATATCAAGTTTAGATTGGTCTTTAGGTGCATATTAGACCAGGATTATATTGGTCTTTAGGTGCATATTAGACTAGGATTTTTGGGCTGCGTATGCTAGGGCTTTCTCTGCTTCCCAAACGCCTGCTGCATATGTTAGGGCTTCCTTTGCCTCAAGATACAGATCTTGGTGGATAGAGAATGGCTACAATACGAGTAGATATTTCTTCAGGTTATGTGGCAATCCTTCTCTGTGAACTGAACGGATACAAAAATTCTCAAGTCTCACAGAAGAGACAAATGAAAGGAACATATGTTCAATCAGAAATGATTATTAGGATCCAAATTGGGGGTTTCCATATGATGGAGAGGGAGGTAAGTGGTGATAGAAATATGTTTCCTTTTTTCTCTTCCCGGGATCCAACCTCGTTCATGAAGTCTGCACACTCAATAGCTTTTCTCATTCTATGGTTGTTTGGTAGACAAGAGATTTAAGGGAGTCTGCTGTGAGAAGAAGAGTACCTCCATCATTGCCAAAGGTCACTGTGAAAGTGATGAAGACTACCTCCATTATTACCAATTTCATATTCATGGCCCCCAATACCTATATCCCTACATAAAATAAAAAATACCCATTGGCCACTTAATCCTAATTGATAGATTGGATTTACTTTTCAGTATATTAAAACTGCCAATATAAATCATTGCACTAGGCTATTACATAACTAGAAAAACCCTTGTGATGGTGACAGAATTCTGCACCATTCCAACAGGCGCGCTTGTGTTTCTTCTTTTTCTTTTGGGTTGGTGCCCTTGTAGGGGAAATCTCAATTCTGCTTTGGACAAGAAGAGGCCAGGGGACCATTGCTGAAACAAGATGTGCACCAAAAGGAAACTTGTTTGTAATTTAGCTTTTGTTTCTAAACTACTCCATCAATATTTGAAAGCATTTTCTTTCGAAGACCAGGTTCCAAATCCAGCTACATGTCCGGAAATAGACTCTAGGGTGATTGAGATGAACCTTCCAAAACACCCAGAAATTGCCTCAAGGGAATCTAATTCTAAAAATGCAGAGGGAGGTTTAGATTCCTTACCCATATTCGAATAGAGGATAAGACCTCACAGAAGGGATGAAATGATCAGTGTGTTACCCAAACTGTTGTAAAAATATTATAAGTGTTTGATTTCCATGCATAATTGTAATAACCAACAACATCACAACATTTCAATAAGAAAATGCACAAAATATCAGACTTTAAGAAACATTTCTAGCTCTAAAAATTATTACAAGAACAAGAGTCACATGCCTGTGTGAGATGAATGCGATTTTCTCAAGGAATGTCAACTCTTCTCTATATATTTTGACTTCAAACACAACGTCTCCTTCAACCCAAAATGTAGCAGCAGAGAAGATGAATTTTGTCCCTTCTGAAGCCTATATCAACAGTGCATTTTTTTAAATCTGTCATGAATTCCAATATTTGAATAAATAAGTCAAATAGAGTCTGTGGCAGTAAGAGTAGATGAGTTTTTATAAACTTATTGTAATATCCCCCATATAAAATTGTAATGTTCCAAGGTAATTTGTACTAGGCTACCAATATTCCTCGAAGACAATTTACTAGTTTTAGCTCTGACTCGTTAGAGTTGTAAGTACACTTGATGCTGCTATAAAGAAGTATGAAATTATTGATTGTTAGATGGCCTGTGAGTTTCCGGACTTCATACCTTGCCCCTTAGCTTAAAGATATGTCATTTCTATAGGTTTCACTCTTCCTAAAGTTTGGGTCCCTTCCTTTTTACGATGGAGTTGAAACACTTGGTAAATTTATTGTTGTAGCCTACTGTGTGGTGTTTTGTTTGTACAATTTGTCAAACATTTGGATGGCATACTACTGTAAGAATATCTACCATTAAGTGTGTTACCCAAACTGTTGTAAAAATATTATAAGTGTTTTATTTCCATGCATAATTGTAATAGCCAACAACATCACAACATTTCAATAAGAAAATGCACAAAATATCAGACTTTAAGAAACATTTCCAGCTCTGAAAATTATTACGAGAACAAGAGTCACATGCCTGTGTGAGATGAATGCGATTTTCTCAAGGAATGTCAACTCTTCTCTATATATTTTGACTTCAAACACAACATCTCCTTCAACCCAAAATGTAGCAGCAGAGAAGATGAATTTTGTCCCTTCTAAAACCTATATCAACAGTGCATTTTTTTTAAATCTATCATGAATACCAATATTCGAATAAATAAGTCAAATAGAGTATGTGGAAGTAAGAGTAGATGAGTTTGTATAAACTTATTGTAATATCCCCCATATAAAATTGTAATGTTCCAAGGTAATTTGTACTAGGCTATCAATATTCCTCGAAGACAATTTACTAGTTTTAGTTGTGACTCGTTAGAGTTGTAAGTACACTTGATGCTGCTATAAAGAAGTATGAAATTATTGACTGTTAGATGGCCTGTGAGTTTTTGGACTTCATACCTTGCCCCTTAGCTTAAATATATGTCACTGCTGTAAGTTTCACTCTTCCTAAAGTTTGGGTCCCTTCCTTTTTACGATGGAGTTGAAACACTTGGTAAATTTATTGTTGTAGCCTACTGTGTGGTGTTTTGTTTGTAAAATTTGTCAAACATTTGGATGGCATACTACTATAAGAATCTATACCATTAAGTGTGTTACCCAAAATGTTGTAAAAATATTATAAGTGTTTTATTTGCATGCATAATTGTAATAACCAACAACATCACAACATTTCAATAAGAAAATGCACAAAATATCAGACTTTAAGAAACATTTCCAGCTCTGAAAATTATTATGAGAACAAGACTCACATGCCTGTGTGAGATGAATGTGATTTTATCAAGGAATGTCAACTCTTATCTATATATTTTGACTTCAAACACAACGTCTCCTTCAACCCAAAATGTAGCAGCAAAGAAGATGAATTTTGTCCCTTCTAAAGCCTATATCAACAGTGCATTTTTTTAAAATCTGTCATGAATACCAATATTCGAGTAAATAAGTCAAATAGAGTCTGTGGCAGTAAGAGTAGATGAGTTTTTATAAACTTATTGTAATATCCCCCATATAAAATTGTAATGTTCCAAGGTAATTTGTACTAGGCTATCAATATTCCTTGAAGACAATTTACTAGTTTTAGCTGTGACTCGTTAGAGTTGTAAGTACACTTGATGCTGCTATAAAGAAGTATGAAATTATTGACCGTTAGACGGCCTGTGAGTTTCTAGACTTCATAACTTGCCCCTTAGCTTAAAGATATTTCATTGCTGTAGGTTTCACTCTTCCTAAAGTTTGGGTCCCTTCCTTTTTACGATGGAGTTGAAACACTTGGTAAATTTATTGTTGTAGCCTACTGTGTGGTGTTTTGTTTGTACAATTTGTCAAACATTTGGATGGCATACTACTATAAGAATCTCTACCATTAAATGTGTTACCCAAACTATTGTAAAAAGATTATAAGTGTTTTATTTCCATGCATAATTGTAATAACCAACAACATCACAACATTTCAATAAGAAAATGCACAAAATATCAGACTTTAAGAAACATTTCCAGCTCTGAAAATTATTATGAGAACAAGAGTCACATGCCTGTGTGAGATGAATGCAATTTTCTCAAAGAATGTCAACTCTTCTCTATATATTTTGACTTCAAACACAACGTCTCCTTCAACCCAAAATGTAGCAGCAGAGAAGATGAATTTTGTCTCTTCTGAAGCCTATATCAACAATGCATTATCTTGTTCCTGTAGCAACGATTTTGACAAATACAACTCTGATGGAAGTGTCCTAGGAATAGAGAGTGATGGAATTAATTTCATATGCAGATAGTAGTGAACAAGAGTGGATATCTATGCTTGGGGATTCGTTCTTCTCCTCTACCACAAATTTCCCAAAACCACAACATGTTATTTTCCCCACAGAACAAAACGACTTCAGATCTTTCTCTAAGATGGAAGATGAATGGTATTTAGTCACTACTGGTGTGCCTCCTTCCACAAAAGACTTCTCCAAACCAAGTGTGTCTCACTCTAAAACATCAACAAATGCTTGAAAGATGGTAAGATCTTCCATGTAAAGAGGAATTAAAGAGGAATTATGATGAAACTTGGGAAGAAATCCTTTAGCAATTCCTAACAACTCATGAATATTTGTTTCTACTACAAGGTGAATCATAGACTATATGTCTATGAGGAAAAATCCTAGTAATCATATGAATACTTGAAAGAGTAAAAGTGTTTAAAGATGGCAGAAGATGTAAGGAAACTTAGATGACCTAATGGGATATTGAGTATAAACAGACTCGTTGAGCATATTTACGAGTGTGTTGGGAAGTCTAGAAAAGCTTGTTGAAATCTTGAAGAAATAATGTTAAAATAAAAGTGTTATCAAGAGTACCTCTCTAGATTGGCAATGAATTGAGAGTTTAAGGACTGTTTGAAATAGACCTTATTCACTTTGCAATAGGGAATATTCTCATTATCAAAAGCATTGTGACATTTTCTAGGAGTGACTATCATAGGACCAAAAAAAGACTGGATTGTGTATAGAGCAGTTTGTAATGGCAGGCATAAGCTAGGAAAATGTAAAGTGTACAAGAAGAACAACAATGATGAAGATCGTTAACAAAGGAAGCATGAACACAGGGGGGATATGATCAAAAAGTCAAAATTCCTGAGCAAAGTTAGTAGATGGAGAAAAGTATGCATCTAGATCTTACGAAAAAATTAGAGTTTAATGCATCTAGATCAATTCAAAAACCCTACTATCAAAGTCAATACAATTCATTTCATGCCTTCATATATATAATAGAAAAAGGGGGAAATAAAACATGCTGGTCATAAAAGATTGATGGAAATGCATAAGCAGCAACCATATTTAGATTATTACAGGTAGAATCTAATATAGCAGCAGGACCAACAACTACCTGAAAAATATAAGCAAGCATAAATAAGGCAATAATACCCTTCAAATATCCATAAATTATCTCAGGCATCTCAATGTTGCTTGAGCGATCATCACAAATAAAGGAGTTCTTACCCACAAACGCAGAACAACAGAGAAGGCACTCCATGGGCAGGCATCCGAAACCTTCAGACCACATGCTCTCCTAGTAAATCATGGGCTCTTTTAGGTAAAGAAAGAATATTTACCAGTTAATTGCAAATGTTGAACATTACATAAACTAGGTTTCAAATCACAAGCTCTCGTAGCAAATCACAAGCTCTGGCGGCTGATGAAAAGACCTACCAGATACCGAAAGAGGAGGAAATTAGGTACATCTGATTGGAAATTAAGAACTCAAGACAAAACCTTAACAATGAAAAACGGATGGAGGGGCTATCCATACTCTTTTTTACAAGTGTTTGTTCACCAGACTACTTGGATAATCCTTTTTCCAAGTTAGCATAATCTTTATCTCGCATTTGAGCAATTTCTGAAACAATTTCAGAGTTCTAGGGTTATACACATTTTAATTAAAAAAAAGGGTGATCAAATTCAACCGAAAAAAAACATTACAAACTCATACCAAAGAGAAATTGTTCCAATTACAAAAATAACAAGCAAAAGAACATTACAAGACTAAATTGGCCTATTGAAATGTACCTTGAGATCTATTCATACAGTCCAGAAACAAGACCGAGAAGATCAAGCTTCATTTAAAGCAGATTCACCCCTCATTGTTAATCCCTCTGTGTTATGATTAATTCCAAGATTATTTGGCACTCTAACAACAACTAGTACCCAAAATGATATCATCATCTGATTCCTAAGTCATAACCCCAAGGGATCGATTAGATCCCTGCCTTCTTACAACTCTAAGTCGTCTTCCATCTTCAATGTTTGGGAAACAACCTTCTCTTCATAATCGTCGACCACAAAATAGGGATTGTGCTCAATCGAATGGAACCTGTAACTAGTGAACACATAGAACGCAAGGGTTACCAATTCTCTAGCCATGACACTAGTCCAGGCATATCGGTAAGCATTTATGGTGATCAGAGCATAAACTACAACGCGAGTGAAGTAAATATAGCAGACCACCACAATGTAATAATGTCTGAACAGAGTCAACTTCATCAGATTCACAACTACCTTGTCGTCAGTATGTGCAGCCTGGTGCAAATTATTTATAGACCAGATAATGGGGAACAAGATAGCACAACAACAGATCATGTAAACTAGGAGAAACACCTGGTTCCAGGCAAGCCAATCCTTGGCATATGGCCCAATCTCATCGATCACCACAGTAGCAATATTGTCTAAGACTTGTAAGGGAATGAAAACAATGAGAACTTTCTTCTCCTTGCCTTGCAGGTAGGGTTTAAAGAAGGACCAGCCGGTGCCAATCAAGACAATCAGGGTAAAAAGCATAATTCCCTTCAGAAAACGAAAAATATAAAACAGATCATCCCATCCATGGGTTTTTTTAGTTCTCTTAATGAAAGACTTGTCCTCTTCCTCGCAAAGTAGATTTAGATCTTTCAAATAGACGAGGGAGGCCATGAATACATGGGTCCAGTAGGTCATAAGGAAGTTTTTCATAACCACGTAGATCCAAACCCCAACATATATCAAAGACAGTGAAAAAAAGATTCAACAAAAGGGTTTCACCGGCCGAAAGATAATGCCTGGTGCCATCACCGCCCCCCTCAAGATTATAAATAACTGTAGTGACATCCATTGAAACCATGATGTCACAGATACAATTGGCAAAGACCAGAGTAAATTGGTTTGCTTCGAGCTCTTTGAAAGTTTTGTTGAAGGGAAATGAATTCTCCAAATCCTTAAATGTAAGGAGGGGTGTGATGAGATTACTCTCGAGTACACAATGAATTTCTCCATGTTCCAGATCTTGAAAAACATGAAGCCGGACATCTCTAGTGCTCAGGAAGAACCCCATAGACTCCAGGTCGATATCATTCTCCTTGATGGCCTTGTACGAGGAATCCTTCACATAGATTTCCAGGAGGCCTTTGTGTGTGAACCCGAATTCCTCGAAGGGAATGATGAAATGGTAGTCGGATCGAATCTCTGAATGTCGGATTTCAGCTGAACAAAAGGGAAAGAACCCCTAAAAAAATACTATGATTTCCATTGCAGAAACCCTTGAATTGGACTCCATCCTGAAGATCTGAGATGAATATTTCATTGCATTGCAGTAATGCCCTGGTAATCACCAAAATGTCGTGCTGAGGGAAGAACACAAGGAAAAATGGCCATAGATTGAAACACACCTTGTGCCATTGAAGCCTTGAACAGGGTCACCTTGGGCTTTAGCTTGAGTGAAATGTAAGATTTTTCTACATTGGCACCCACCACTTCACGTTGGCGCCAAAACCCAAATTGTGAAACTTATACACTAACATGATAGAATGAAATTTGTATTTGTTTAACTTGAATTCTATGGTATTTGTATTTGCTTAACTTAATTTTATTATATATATTAATAGTATATAATACAAAATTACTTATCATATTTATATTTGTTTAACTTAATTTTTTTATATGTATTAATAGTGTATAATTAAAAAAACTTAGTAACATTTTTTTTTAATTTATAATGTAAATAGTTTAATAATTAATATTATTTATAAATAAAATATTTAAAAACAAATGTATATAGGTATATTTGTATAGTTATTTTCAAATATATAAGTAATAGCTCACCGCTAGGACATTGCCATAGTTAATTTACCCCTAGGACATTGTCATAGTTAATTTGGTGTTAATAGTGGAGTTGTAACACATGAGGCTTTGCAATTTACTAAGTTCTAGGGTGTCTATGAATCCATTTGTAGTCTTAGAATTTAGTGAAATATACAACATTGTCAAAATTGTAATTTTTCATTGCCGAATTGATTCACAACTAAAAATGACCAAATAAATGACCAATTGTTATGTGGTCATTTTTTTCTAGATACCCCATGACCAAAATTGGTCATTTATCTTGGTCTTTTTTAGTTAGCCCGCTTAAATTGATCAATTTTGGTCATTTATCCCTTGAAAAAAAATGTGGTGACCAAAATTTTTGGTCTCTTGGTCACTAATCTCTCATTTTGCACTAGTGTGAAAAGTGCTAGAATCAAGCCATTAACCACTGAAAAGACAAGATCTGCAATCAATCATGAGTTGGTAAGAGGAGTTGTTATGAAATTGGGGTGACCTATCTAAGCCCAAACCCTCTCTTCCCTACACATGTCCCATGTTTGTGATTTAATTACCACGAGAATTATGTTTCCAGTTCAAATGATTACATTCCCTGCACCTGCTAGTTTGCGAGTATCATCAAACTATGCCATCACCTTGTTCAAATCACAATTTCCAATTAAATCCCTCAAAATAAGGACCCCCCCCCCCTCCTTAATTCATTTCTCATTCTTTGTGTGTGTCCTCGCTGAGCCAAGCTTCCCTAAATCCCACACTGTAATTGTCTTCTCCAAGGTTCAAATTTTCAATTTGCAGGTGCAGAAGAATAGTCCAGGAAATGAAGAGAAGAGGACCTGCCCTAAGAAAAGAACTGGGTGATATTGGCTACCTAGAATCACACCCAGAGGTTTGTCAAATGTTCAAGGACTAGGATGGTATAGGTTTTGTGAAAAAATCAAGGGATCTCATCAGCAAGTGGCAGAAGCTTTTGCTCTCACATTTGATTGATCAAAAGCAGTAGTTGGTACAGAATAATTCTAGGTGGACGAAGCTCTGATAGATGAAGTGACAGAGCTTCCAAGGACTGGAGAAATCTGGTTTAATACCAATATAAAAAAGAATGCAGAATTCAGGTCTTACCTGAAACCTGAGCACAAAAAAATTGTATGGAAGAAGAGCATCCCTACATCCTAGATTGAGGAAAAATGGCGGCACTTGTTGAAGTTAATTCTAGTTTGCATAACATGTGAGGGAAGGTACAATAGGGTAATGATATACCATTTCAAATTAATGAATTAGTTCACTAGAAGGATCCCCTTGAATATGCCTTTTTACCTTTGCAAAATCCTGACTAAAATGGCTCATCATGATAGAAACAAGCCAACTAAGATTGCAGGTAGGTTATCCCATCATGGCTTGATCAAGCTAATTGTTTTTGAGTTGCTGCAAAGAAGGAACATTTCCTAGACATACTTCCTACTCTGGAACGAATTTGAGACAAAGTTGCAGCCAGAGGAAAAAAGGAAGTTTTCTTCAAAGAAGTCCTCCACTCCCAGAAGTTGTAAGAGGAAGAGGAGAGCCATCTATCCGATTGTAATTGATCAAGCCTCTCCAGCTTCTAAGACTAAGACGACCAAAAGGAACTTATATTTTAGTGAGAAGACAGAGAAAGAGGAAGCTTCAGCATAAGAAAAAAATTCCCTCAACCTACCATACACTAATTCTGAGGATGAAGAAGAATAGGGAACTGACCTAGAAAATCAGGTTGCAGTACGGCATGAGGATCTTCCCTCACCTACACCAAAGGAGGATCAAGGTGAACACATGGCAGAGGCTTCATCTAGCAAACCTAGATCCTAGAAGATCAATTAGCTGCTAAGGAAGGTGTATGAACTAGAATTTCTAGAGAGAGAAATCAAAAGAACCAATGGAAGATTAACCAAAAGGAATGCTGAATTATGTGACTCTCTTCGGGAAATAAAAAGGAAATATACCAGGTTGGAGGAAAGTAATCTCAGGTTAATGAAAAAAACACTAGGCTCTACAGGAAAATCAGGATGTCAAAGTTGCAGACAAGGAATTCAAGCCCTCAGTCTCAAGCACACCAGAAGATGGAAACACTAGCAGAGGTAGCATTGAGTCTTTGTGATCTAGAGGCATCCTGTGACGCTACTACCATCCCAAACCCTATACAAGTTGTAGAGACACCAGAGGGTCAGCACTGAAGCTTTAAAACATTAGGGTAAAGTGTGACTGCAATTTTGATTAAATTTTAAAAGCAGTATTTTCGTTCGATTAAGCGAACACCACAACTGTTCATTAGCTACCGAAAACAGAGCTTTTGACAGCTTACAGGCTCAGAGGTTTGCTTCCCAAGCCGCTGAAAGTGTAGAATAGGGCAAAGAAGCATATTTTTGCATAGAAACGATTTTTGTTGATCCAAACACCTCAAGGATGATTTATAATGTTGGAAAATAATTAAGGGCATCAATATTTAGGCTTTGTTTCAGTTTTGAAGGTGCCAGTGAGGTGAATTAGGTCACATATCCTACCTAGTTTGATAAAGGGTGACTTGTATACCAAATGGAAAGTGTGAATTATAATTCAATTTCTACTACAACTGTTAAATATTTCGAAGATCAGAAATATTTTTGGTGTTAGGGAGGTTGACAATCAAGATGATATCTTTTCTTATTTTCTAGCAAATATTTATGACTGTCTACTTTTAGTTAATTCGATCCAGTTTTTTAGGATCTAGAATAAATTTTGTAAAGGCTATAAAGTCTGTGACTACTGTAGAATAAAAAGTTTGACTTTGGATATTTTTTCATACTTGTACTCGCAGACTTCTCATGTCATGCCAGTAATATAAGCTTCTTTTTCCATTTATGTCCAGACCTCATTTTCGACCTTTCTGTACTTGCACTTGGGTATTTTTTTCATGTTTGTTATATTTGTCTAATTCCAAATAGCTTTCATCCTTTCTTTGTATTGATGAATTGAATAGAAAGTATCATTTACTTATTGTGATTAACCATTCATATATGCTTTGCTTATGAGTCTGCTAGTATGATAAGAATTCTGCATACATCCACCTTTTATCAACTCTCTGAACAACAGTGGTTAAAAGACTTATCTATCTGAGTGTGTTTATGCATGTTTTGAATGAGCGAGTTTTGATTAAGTCATCCAACTTGATCCATATTACCCATAATTAAGAAAATACTAAAGTTACTAGGCATCTTCGAGCTGCAACCTAGAAGAGTTTCCTGGAGAGCTAAAATGACCCTTAGCATCAATTTGGAAAAATCTCATGAATATGGAAAATGTGATTAGGCCATTGTGACACAATGCAAAATTTGGGACATGAAAAATCCTCCCTTCCCAATATTGCTTGTCCTCAAGCGATTTCAAACATGGGTGTTGAAGAACCTACTTTCTGTATGATTCTTTGAAGTTGCCACTGAGTTTCCAACTTTGAGTCTTTGAGATTCCATGAATATTTGAGAGAGGAACCACCATGCTTGTTGCTGCACTAATCTAATTAAAATCACTTTATTAAGTGGGGAATCCATCTCCCATACTGCTTGTTTCCCAAAAAAATTGAAATCAGTGGGACTAAAAACTATCCCAGGGCCCCATTGCTTGTAGCACACTCCAACAATTAAGAGTGCTCTCCAACCCATACCATTAGGAAAGAAAATTCCGGGATCCCATTTTCTTGTATGCATTCTTCCAGACATCACGAGTACATAATATATATCATCAAAGTACATAATAACATAATAAAAATGTACATCAAGGAGGTGCCTCATCAAAAAATCATGAAAGTGCTTATACCTCTAAGTAGACCACCATTTTCCAAGTGCATACAAGCCTCAAGTGACCAATCAAATCTGCTCCAATGACATAGGTGAGGATACCATGTCCTATAATTATGCTCCCAAAGAATGTAATTTGTATCAAAATAATAATCATCCATGCATTCTTTCATCCAAGAAGTGAATGAAGAACCTCCATCAAAATATGAACCAAATAAGGAGAAAATAAAACACAAAGACTTCAACTGGCTCAAAGAAGTATCATCAATACATCCATGAATGAGAGAATCATAAAGATATAACAAAGTATGTGGATGGAAACAAAAATGTTCTCCAATCATAAATCTATTCACCCCAGTGTTCTATGAATTTCCTCCAGCATCAAATGAACCAAGTGTTGAGCAAGAAAAACCATGAGTCTTCAAGTGACTCAAATGCATATAATAGGTGCATCCATGTAGATGTGCATCATCATAAAGTAACAAAGGATGATGATGAAAATTTGAATAAGATTTTTCTATAACCATTCCATCATAAAAATTAAAAATAGGAGTTCCATACTCCTCATGTGGCACCATCAAAAAGAACCCTTTCACCCATACTTCATTGAGACTAATGCTGCAAAACATGGAATTGTAGGATGTAGGAGAATGAACTAACTCACCCAAATGATAAAAAAGTGAATAAGTTTCATCATGTGAAGGATCCATATGGGATAATTCATCTCCTTCAAAAGTGTGAAACCACTGTAATTTCCCTTTTTGAATTTTTATTAAATGACCATTTTTTTCACTTTTTCCCCAATTTTGACCTTAACTAGTTTTGATGTCTAGACCTCAGAATTGGCCCAAATACTCCCAAATTTTCCTTGAAGGTGAATTAATGATATTATAAATTAAATATTATTTTAATATATTTTTAAGGACCCCCAAATTACTTTTTCAAACTTGTTTAATGTCCTGTTCAAAGTATGATTCTTTACTAGCAAATTGGGGTTCCAATTCCCCCTGGGTAATTGCCGGAAATGGCTTCACAAATGATCCCAAAGTCACTTGAATTTATGAAAAGAGGATGGGGATGTGTAAGGTTCCTTTTAAAATTCTTATATGCATCATGTTTAATTTTATACAGGTTGTTACGACTCTTTCCAAAACAACGCCCAAGTCACAATTTCGACCCTTGGGGAAAATGCACCAAATCTTCTCCCAATGCAATAAAAATGAGTAAAATGGATTCCAATGCTTAAGTAATGAAAATGAGACTTGAAATAAAAATTAATTAAAGTCCATACATAAAAAATATATCAGATATACATTCCTCTATTCGAAATAATAAGCATTACCATGGCATATATCAAAATAGAGTGGAAATGGTCATTGTTTGCTCATTAAAAGTCATTTTGACATACAAATATTGGGAATTTAGACTGGAAAATTTGTGAGAAGGAATAAAATAGGATATTTAATTAATTACAATTATAAATGGACAATGAAAGTCTCTCCCAATTTGAAATCATCAGCATTAATGTGGTTCACAACAAGATAATGGGGAAATGACACTAATTCTTCATTGTTCAACATTTTTACATGAATTTTTTGGGGTATTTAGAACTGAGAGTATTATGAACATGAAATACATAGCATATAAATCATACCATAAGGTAATGGGAATTATAATATTCCCCAAAGAGATCAATAGCTCACCCAAAGCGCAATCCCTCCATTAGCATGAATATGGTGTGAAAACTGGAAAAAGTTGAGAGAGAGTGTTGAATATGATCAATCCATTGGCATAGCTTTACTATAGGTGGTGAATGAACAGGGGTATGAACAGGTGAACAATAAGTTGTATCTGGGTCCAACTAATTCAAAGGTTGAACAACTTCCTGTAAGGTTGTTTCTAACAGTTATTCAAAATCTTCAACCAAAACTGCATCTTCCAATATAGGGCGGTATTTCTTCCGATATTCTCTTCTGGGTAAGAGAGAAATAATCGGTAATCCTCAAATATTCTTTGCATATGCCCTAGTAAATATTCTCGGATCATTGACTACTTCGTTATCGACAAAATATAGATGCTCTTTACCCTTTTCTTTTGGAGTTGGATTGGGAAACAAATTGCTTTCAGAACTATCATCGATGGAATAATATTGAGAAAATGGGTTTCCCTGGCCAGCCATGCACTGGCTGCCCTCCTTCTAGCGCTAAAAACTGTTGAGGCCTGGAAATTTGTAGGTAACAACAGTTAGGGATTCTCCCCAGTAAATGTTCCCAACTAGCTCGTTACTGTTTGGTATGGGGAATCTGTCCGGCTACCGTAGGTCAAGTAACAAAATAAAGGTTTTACCGGTTACGGCCCGGTCCACCATGTATATTTTAGTTTTTTGAATTTAAGTATGATGTGCAAGTGCCTATCTAAGAATGAATATTTATAGAGTATTCTTTGCATGTGCCCTAGTAAATCTTCTCGGATCATTGATTACTTCGTTATCGACAAAATACAGATGCTCTTTACCTTTTCTTTTGGAGTTGGATTGGGAAACAAATTGCTTTCAGAACTGTCATTGGGAAAAAGTTGAGAGAGAGTGCTAAGAGATACCTTTACCACATAACAAAAAAGGTATGCAATCATTCATGTGGACAATTAATTTCGTGTGAAGGTTTGTACCGGATTTTGCTCAAATTGTCAAACCTTTGCAACAAATGGTGAAACATCTGTTGCAAATGGACTGATGTGGAAAAGAATGAATTCAGTAAGATAAAGACATCTGTTGCACATGCACCATCTCTTAAAATTCCAAATTTTGAAAAAGATTTTTATTTTGTACACTTTCGCGTCTGATGATTCATTGGCAGTGGTTCTTACTCAGAAGGAAGATGGGGGAGATGAGTACCCCATATCATTTATGAGCACTAGTTTGTGAGGAGCTGAATTGAATTACCCAGCTATGGATAAACAAGCTTATGCAGTCTTCAAAGTGGTAAAACAATTCAGGCCATACATATTTAAGAACCAGACTAAGGTAGTAGTTCCACACCCAGCTGTAAGGTCTCTTTTTGTACAAAAGGAATTAGGAGAAAGAAGAGGCAACTGGGTAACAACTTTACAAGAATATGATCTTGAATTCAAACCGGCATCTATAGTAAAGGGGCAGGGATTGTGAAAACTAATGGCTGAAGGCAAAGACAATGAAGAAAACAATTGGGACAGTGAGGCTGAGTTACATATGATGGATGTATGTCCTCTTTTCACAGCTCCAGATTCCTGGTAAAGGGACCTTGTTCATTACCTTCAGGAAGAATATTTGCTAGAACATTGGAATTCCAAACAATGAATAGCATTACGCCTTAAATCAGCTTCATATCAGATCATTGATGAAATATTATTTAGAAAGAATTATGATGGAGCTCTTCTTGGGTGCTTAGAACAAGAGGATGCAAAGAAAGTCATAACATAATTACATGATGGGCCTGCAAGAGGTCATTTTTCCAGAGATACGACAGCCCATAAGATTCTTAGAGCTGGGTATTACTAGCCCACATTGTTTAAAGATGCTCATGCTCATGTCAGAAAGTGCGATATTTTCCAGAGGTGTGTCGGAAGACAAGCCAAAGCAGCGGGGCCTTTAAAACCAGTGATGATAACAGAACCATTCAAACAATGGGGGATTGATATCATTGGAGAAATAAAACCAAATTCTTCCTTGCAACACAAATACATTTTGACCGCAACTGACTACTTCACCAGATGGGTTGAGGCCATTTCGTTACGGAAAGTGAATGAAGATGCAATCATGGATTTCTTATAATATCACATTATGACCATGTTTGGGGTTCCAATTTCCCTGGTTTTTTATAATTCTACTTATTTTTCTTCTATTAGATTAACTGCATTTACAAATGAAAGAGGAATTAAGTTGCATTATTCTGCAAACTATTACCCATAAGGAAATGGTTTGGTAGAATCTACAAATAAGAATCTGATTAGGATCCTAAAGAAAACTGTGATAGAAAACCAGAGAAGTTGGCACTTAGAATTAACAAATACTCTTTAGGCTGATAGAGTCACACCCAAGAATTATTTAGGTCTGTCACCATACACCCTTGTCTACGGAAAAGAAGCTATCCTTCCTCCCAACATTATGTTACCTTCTTCCAGATTAGCTCAGGAGTCTACATGTACCGATAATGAAATCCTACAGAATAGAATCTATAATCTTGTGAAGGTGGAAGAGTCTAGTTTCAAGTCCAGAGAACATTTCAAGCATCAACAAGAAGCAGTGAAATGGTGGTTTGACAAGCATAAAGATGGAAACAAGGAATTTGAAGTGGGAGATCTAGTTCTTAAGTGGAATCATCCACATGATGAAAAAGGGAAGCACACTAAGTTTCAACAGTTATGGGTAGGCCCTTTTCTGATTTCAACAAAGCTTGGCCCCTCAACCTACAAGTTGCAAGATTTACAGGGGTGGAAAGAGAACTTACTAGTTAATGGTTTAGTTCTCAAACCTTATTTTTCCTGATTTTTGTTTCTATTTTGTACATAAATAAACTCATTTGGTTGTTTATTTATTATTTATTTTATTTCTGTTTTTTTTAGTTAGATTTTGATTGATTTCAATAAAGGAAGCAAACTTTTGGTTGCATGGAGAGCATCAGAATTCTGGATTAACTAAAATCCTTGGTTATAAGACTGTGTACTATTGATTTATTTGAAATAATTTCTTCTAGTTTAGCAGTTTTCCTAAATGGCTATGAACACATTGAAGTCCTACATAATCCTTGTAAAATAACTCAGAATCAAAAGGTCTGGAATACTATTTCGGGGCTCCATCCATCTCACATTTAAAAATGTCTTAGGGGGTGACAGCAAAAGACCCATAGAAAGGAAGTAGGGTAATCAATATATTATATATAAATGATCCCATGCCAAGAATTGAAAGCCAAAAGGCAAATAAGAGTCAAAAATATCCTAAGAAAGCAATATGTATCAAAACTAAGTATTGAACCATATGAGTACAAAATTGCCAAAGTTCTTCTCCATTCGTGAGTTTAAAATTAAATACATCTCTCACATAAAAGGACACTATGGATAGAGGAGCCTAAATAAAAAATTTAGAAAGAAAGGCATGCAAGAGGACTCAAAAAGGACAAAAAAGTCCAAAAGCACAAAAGTGCAAAATGGCATGGGAATGAGTAACAAAAAAATATTTATGTTTACCATATGTTACAATCCTGTGGTGTCCAAGTTGGGAGCTACCCGGAGACAGAGGTAAAAAATGAAACTCATATTCTTGGCCTCAAAAGAGTTATCTTGACTTTGAAATCTTGGTTTCCACTTTCCTAAATTGGACTATCATCAATGATTAAAGGTACATACATTTTCCATTTGATAAATCCAGACATCTAGAAGAATTCAACATGTTGGTTTTATTTTCAAATAGTCTGTTACTTAAGGAAGAAATTGTCCAGAGATTTGGGTTCACCAGGTAGTTGCCAATTGTTGCAGCTGCAATTTTTTCCCAAATTTTTAAAAATTTTGGACCCTCCTTTTAATTTTATCTTTCCTGGATTTATTTGGTTTCCTGAACTCTATTTTTTTCCTTTTCTACAAATTTGGATTTTCTTGAGTTTGATTTGAGGTCAATTGTTTCCTTCATTTCATAAGTTGGATGATCTGAATATGCCTTTGTCAGGCCAATGCTTTTGATTGTGGAGTTTGTTTATTTTCAGAGCTTAACATTTGCTCTCTCAATGTTTTGTTTTATTACTATCAGAGGTCAGTAGAAGTTTGAATGGGAGCTTTAGTTCTCTATGCCACCACTGTTTCGGAAGTGAAGCGAACTAATTTTATCACTGCTCAGCCGAGAGTCTTTTGAACACTTAATGCTTTGTTTTTTTTATGATTTGATTTTATCATTGTCGAAAGTCGTTTAATGAAGGAATCAAGGCATTAGTCCTCTATGTCACCAATGGACAGTCTTATTATTCGCCGATGCGCGTTATCTCTTTTGTTTTATTTTTCAAAACTTTATATTTTTAACTGTCGGTGATTTTGCTTTATCGCTATCGAAATGATTTTTGTCGTTGATCGGAGGCTTTGGCCGTTGCCTTACCGACACTGCGGAGATGCTTAGTTTAAACTCACCAATCCATAGTCCTA